>JALPQI010009682.1:0-40624 GCA_025490895.1 Thaumatotibia leucotreta | reverse complement strand
AATGGTATACAGTAAACTTGCGAGGTGGATGCATCAACTTTTTTCAGTCTGTTATTGTCATGGTTACGGTCGCCTGAAGACACTGCTTTTATGCAAAATGATGCTACTTAAATTATGCAAACATGTAAGTACTGTATGTCTGTAGGTGGCCCATTAAGGAAATAAATTATTAACACCAGAAAAAAACATGTTTGTCGTTAAGTAGCATAATTTTGCATGAAATCAGCGTGACTCAGGCGACCGTGGCAATAACACAGAAAAAAGTTGATTCACCTAGGTACACAGATACAGTAGTTATTATCTGGATTCTATCATAACCTTTCAATATAAATGCTAGATTTTGGTATATAAACGGAGAAACAATAGGGCCTGTCTAGAAATCTTCCTAGAAAATCTAATCTAGAAACCCGAGCGTTTGAAATCGATATCTGACTGTTTGAACTGACAGCACAGTGATGGGACATGCAAATTGAGTATTGCTGACTTCAAACCAAATCCTAGATGAAAATACAAGGAAACTGTAGGTATACAATTTATTTACAGAACAGTAAAGTCACGATAGTCAAATTAAATAGTGATATACCAATTTGAACAATTTTTGCAACCTAACTTATTTTTTAACAAACACCGCATTGTCAGGGAAAAATCCGGCCAAGAGCATGTCGGGGCATGCTCAGTGTAGGGTTAGTGGTTATTCCAAAACGGCTGGGCTGATTAAGTTCGAAATAGTTATATTTTAAAGTATTCTATAATCCCACTATTCATGATTTTTAGGGTTCCGTAGCCAAAATGGCAAAAACGGAACCCTTATAGATTCGTCATGTCCGTCTGTCCGTCCGTCTGTCCGTCTGTCACAGCCGATTTACTCGGAAACTATAAATGCTACAGTAACGAAATTTGGCGAGGATATGTGTTGTATGAACCGCTACAGGATTATGATACTAAATTATAAAAAAAACCATTAGGGTGGGGGCCCTCCATACATGTAATTGAGGGATATATTTTTTTTTTAGCTGTATATAAGCGTGTGGGGTATTAATAGAAAGGTCTTTGAAAATAATATGAAGGTTTATAAATCTCATTATTATTTAAGCAAGTCGTTTTCGAGATATCAGCTCTCAAAGTTTGAAAAATGTGTCCCCCCTTCTATTTTTTAAACTACTTCCAAAAAAAAATATGTTATGCACATTAATAAACTCTATCAACGATTTTTGGTTTGATTAAATTATCACCTATAGTTTTTGAATTAGGTTGATTTAACTGTTTTTTTCAAATAATAAATTGATAATGGTACGGAACCCTTCGCGCGCGAGTCCGACTCGCACTTGGCCGGTTTTTTTAAATATTTTTTGGACCCACGGACCAAAAGTTAGAGGGGGGAGGGCACCATTTTCTTTTCTTCTGAAGCGATTATCTCCGAAAATATTGACTTTAGAAGAAGATCTGCTTTTAGGACCCTTTTTATTTTTGAAGACATATTCAATGATACCCCACACTATAGGATTACAGCAAATCAAAATAACTATCCCCACTTCACCAGTTGGGGAGGCACCCGAAAAAAAATGTTTTCTAGTTTTTATTGTACCACTTTGTTGGCATGATTAATATGTATAGGGTAATTTAGCCGGTTCGCCGGCCACTTCTGGTTGTCGGCCACTACGTAGTAAAACGAAAATAACAAGAACTCTTTACCCTATCTATGCAAAACAACACTTTAATCGGGTAATTTCACTTGACACCTACACCTCTTTAAACTGGCTGCCTAATAATGTTCCAATTGGCTGGTCAGTGCGTCGACAAAATTTAGGCTGTGTAGATGTGTCGCCATTTTAAGTGAAAAATTGCGCGAGTAATTTTTTTCGAGGTGAGTAAAAATACAGGGTGTTTGTTATGTCGTTAGCCAAATTTGGATATGTCATTTGCGATCACCAGTACACAACATTTTTGAAAAAAAAAGTGACACTTTTTTTTAGTTTTTTTTCCGTTTTTTATCCGGCAAAAACATAATTTGTGGTCACTAGGCAAGTTTGTTTCAATCCGTGCGATTCGATGGCAGACAAAATGGTAGCAGGTTTGAGTAGTCAAGTCTTAGCCAATCAGGAGTTCATCACAAGCACCGATCAGCCGACGTCACTCACCCCACCATCGGCACTAAGCAATGAATAAAATGTCCTAACTACATGCACACACGATTGTTATTTGATTAAAACTGCCCAAGCGCATACCTACCTGTACCTGCTCGTCGTCATCAACAATTCAATTTGCTTAGAGAGTGCATTAGAATCGATATCTGAGGTAAACCAGTACGCGTTTGTATGACGGAACATTTAAGTTACTCCGTTCTTGAGGTCAAATTATGCTGGCTCGGCTGATCGCAAGATGCCATGTGCCATTTGTACAGCACTCTGTAAACAAAGAAGGAGTGCGCTTGCGTGAACGCACTCGAGTCAAACTACCGTCAGATCGGCGCGCAACTCAAAATACCCTCATTATTAGTACTGTATGCGATAGACTGATAATGCTGTCTCGTGGAATTTACCTGCAAGTTAAGCTCCACCTCCATTCCCCACCACGCGCAGGAAACTTGTTACATACGTTATAACGCATTGAATTAATTACCTTATGCGGGTTAATTAAAGTTGCAAACTCAAACACCCTTTCCAATCTGATTTGGCAGTTATGAGAGGGTGGGTCAGTACGCAAAGTAAGCAAGTGATCATAGTGACCAAACATTCGTTAGATAATGGGATTTTTTAAAAAAATTATAACAAAAAGGATAATGAAAAATGGATTATTTTTGTTTTACCAAATATTTTTTACGCCTTTACCCAACACATATTGCAATATGGCTAATGATATAAAAAACACCCTGTATTGTATCTTTGCTGTTTATAACATTGCTTATGTTTAAGTGTGTAGAATATTAGTCGAAGTATTGATATTTTGATCAAAATTCATGGAATATAAAGTAGAAACTATTAAAATTTGATGGCCGGGTAGCTAAACGCAAATTCACGAAATATTGAACTTCGTAGGTCTTAACTGCATACATTTGCTAAAATAAAAGCATACTTGAGCTATGTTGTGTTTTAATGTGAAGTTAAATACATTTTAATTAATGTAGTTGACTGGCGGCCACATGTATTCTAAATAATACTTAATGAAAACGTACTATTAAATATTTTGTAATTGGCGGCCGAGAACAGGATTACGACAAGCTAGTTTTCGGCCTTGTTCTATTATGCCGGCCGAAAACAGACGCATCATACGTTAATTACCGGCCCTTAAAAATAAAGCGATAAGAAACAGACAAAATCCTCACTTTTTTATTCATGTAATGTTTTTATTTAATCTCATGTCCAAAATAATTTTAACAATGTTAGTTTTCGTACCGCGTTTATTTATTGCATTGATTAAAACGTGGCCGAAAATTAGAATTTTAATAATGAGTTCTCGGCCACTGTTGACAGAGTGGCCGGAAATAGGCAAACAAATTGTATATTGTCGGCCGTCTTTTCGTAAGACAGATGATAAAGCAGATGCGGGATTGAGTAGCAGCGACGAAGGTTTTTCATTATTTTAATATATTGTTTTTGGGTTATGTTATTCAAGAGAAGTTCCTACTAAGTTTTAAGTGATTTTTAGAAGAAATTCAATATGCTATGGTAACACATGCCATCAGATGGGCCGTCATTTTGTTTACCACTGACGTAGTACAAAGTAATAGATAAATATAATAATAGTTAAGTACATAAAAGTTCCTTATAATGTTCCTAATATTTCTAATACATTTATTGATTCATATAGTTTTCCTTTCATTTAAAAATAACCCCTACAGACTATGGAATAAGACTCACTACTAAAATTATAAATAGTGGCCGAGAACTGCGGCTGCCCTATGCAGAAATCAAGTATCTGTGTTTTGTCAAATTTTACAGGAGAGCGAAAAAACGTTTTTTTAAGACTTTTCTTGATTACATGTTTACTAGTTAAATTATAGCATTTATAATAGCCGTTTTTTATTATGCAAGATACCATTAATAGTGTACTATATTTATTTTTTCAAAATTATGAGCACAACCATTTTAAAACGCAAAATCAGGTTTCTGCCTAGAATGCGATAGTATAATTTTGAAGCTTTTCTACAAAGAAACAAGTATCTGTTTATATTTTAGTGCTTTGGTAGGGTTCTTGTTGATAAGTTTTTTAAAACGAGCATGTTTTATACTGCGTTTTAGATGCCTATAATTTAGTGTATGTCATGCTTGTGTAAAATATATTATTTCAGTATTAATGCAGTGGGTATTGGAGTATTTCATAGAAAATAAGGTCCTGTTCTGTTTGAATGCAAGTCATTTTAAAATTCATGGGTGTATGAGTTTTTTTCTGGAACAATGTATTTCCGACAAAAATACTTGAAAATTTAAATCAATTACTTAACTTGTAGGAAACTACTTACTACCTAACCAAAAAATAACTTCAAACCCGACATTCTATGGAGAATATCTGGACGCACGCGTGGGCGACGTAAAAATAAAAAGTTATAGTTTTGATCAATTAATCTGCAAATCAACATACACTATATATATAAAGGTATCCATATACATCAACCTTATTCAAACATCTGTACTAATTGGTTCACATTCCTCTATTTGATCAGAGTGATTGTGAATTTTCTTGTTGTGCATTCAAAATAGTTGCTAATTATTTGGCATTAAAGCGACTTACTTTTCCAAAATCTCTTCTTTTTGCTGTTCTGTCACCTCTACCTCTTGAGACATTGATTTGTAATGTAGTTATTAGTACACTAAATATTTTTCTGTAAAAAGTCCACTACTTTATATTTATTCATTAAAATTATTTTTGTAAAATACAGTCCATTTCTGAAGCAACCTTCCACCACGTTTTTCAATAACAAATTCTATTTTCTGTAATATTTTCTGTAATATTTATTATTTTTCATCACATTTAGCTAGTGGTAGAAAGTACCCCAATTCTCGTTGCTTTAGTAATTATTTTTTAAACATATAGATACTATCTGTATTGCTCTAATCTCTCTGCTTTGAATAAAATTATTTTTTATATAAATCCTATTCTTTGCGTCTTTTCATTATGAATAATTTATACAGCCAGGAAAACACTTCAGTTATCAGATAATAAGCACTTAGGCACAGGTTGTGGTGACGGCAGAAAGAATACATTTGTCACCACCCCAACTCCTCCTGCGGGTGTCGTAAGAGTCGACTAAGGGATTGAAGTGTCACTGACCATATTTGATTAAAGATTGATGATGGGCAGCAGCGTCATTATAGTGGACACATTACTGCGATCGCCAATCCGCTTGCCCAGCGTGGCGATTGTGGGCATTTACCTCCTAATGCGTCTATACGCATAGTTAATAGGAGTGTAGAAGAAGCAAACGATAGCTGAGCAGAAAACTAAATTAAACCAAGCAGCTGACTGTGTTTACCAACGGTTTATTGATCACTGACTTATAAATATTTACAATTTTGTATTATGACATATTTTTTAAAAATAGAATAAAAGGACAACCAAAGACAATAAAAAAGTATAAATAAATTGTATAAAAAACTATGTACAAATACAACCTCAACATTCCACCCCCTTGTGTGCAAAGCACACAAAATTAGCCAGGCCAGGCAAGGACTCTATGTGTGCAGCCTGACCAATTTTTTAGAGGGTCGACGAAGAAGACCACCTGAAGTATCTACGTCCACCACTCTGACTACACCATCTCTCCCAGGGAACGTCGCAGCGATGCGGCCACGTGGCCAGATACCTCTCGGTAAATTCTGGTCCACAATGATGACTAAGTCGCCAATAGCCAGGTTACGTTCTCTGTTTTCTTCAGTCTGGCGGGGTTGCATAGTTGGCAGAATTTCTTTAACCCATCGATTCCAAAAATGATCGGCTAATCTTAATGCCTTTCTCCAATCGGCACGTCTTAGCAGGTCTCGGTCATCAAGAGCTGCGGGTATGACTTGGTTTGAGGATGAGCCGATGAGAAAATGAAAGGGTGTTAGCGTTTCTGGGTCTTCGGGGCCTACGGGAACATGAGTCAGGGGTCGAGAGTTAACTATGGCTTCAGCTTCATGGATGAGGGTTGCTAGCACTTCTGGGTTTGGGTGCTCTTTCTCGAAGAGTTGCGTTCAGTGCGACTTTGACAGAGCGAATTAACCTCTCCCAACAACCACCGAAAGACGGAGCGGCGGCCGGAATGAAGCTCCATTTAATGCCTTCAGTGGCAGCAAAATCATTGACTTCTTGTCGGTAAAACTCTCGTAATATTCTATCAGCGCCGACAAAACAAGTACCGTTGTCAGAAAATATCGTATCAGGCGCCCCTCTCCTTGCAATGAAGCGTCGCAAGCTCATTATAGCTGAATCAGCAGAAAGGGAGTTTACAAGTTCCAGATGAATAGCTCTGCATGTCATGCAGGTATACAAGGCCACGTAACGTTTCTCTTGTCTTCGACCAATCGTGGTGTTTATTGGGCCGTAATAATCTAAGCCCGTAAACGTAAATGGGCGACGGTGATGAGCCAGCCGTTCTGGTGGAAGGTTTCCGGTCATTGGGTTCATCGGTCTTGCTCTTTTAATACGACAGAACAAGCATTTGCTGGTAACGCTTCGAACAGTGGTGCGTAAGTGAAGTAGCCAATATTTCTGTCGGATCTCATTCACTATCATTTCATTGTTAGCGTGTCCAGCTCGACGGTGATAGAAATGCACCAGCATGCGCACGACCGGGTGGCGACCGTCTAGGATAATAGGGGACTTGACTTCGGAACTAACACCTTGTACAGCGACGATTCTGCCAGCTAGATGCAGTAAGTTGTCTGATCCCATTCTGGGAGAAAGTTTCGCCAGGCGACTGCTCTTTGGTAACAGGTCTCCACGTTCAATTCGTTGTATCTCGTCATTAAAAACTTCAGATTGCACCTTCTGCAGGACGTGCCTTTCTGCGGCTTCCATGAGTTCCGCTGACAGGGGCAATAGAGTGGTGGACGTAGGTAAATTTGTACGTTGACGAAGACTACTGCTAGGAGCAGCGTGATCTACGCGATTTAAGACCGAGCGAAATTTTGATGCAGCTTGCAAAACGCGAGCAGTGGCACGTAATAGTCGTAGCCAGTCACTGAAATGGCCGAAATCCGCGGTGACAACCAGATGACCAACCACCAGTACAGGAGTCTGAGTCTGTTTGCGTTCTTCCTCAACTTTAGGCTGGCCAGCTGGTTCCACAGGCCAGTCCTCCGGGGACTTCAGAAGGAAGGAAGGACCTGAAAACCATCGGTGGTTAAAATTAAGATGCAGCGGCTTGGTGCGCGTAGCATCATCTGCGACGTTCAAGTCCGTCGGGACCCATCTCCAGTCGTGTACACAAGTATTTTCGGTAATTTCTCCGACACGATGGGCCACAAAGGGTTTGAACGTTCGTGCGTCACTTCGAAGCCAACCGAGGACAGTTTTAGAATCTGTCCAAAGAAAAGTTCGAATTGGCTTTTTCTTATGGAATTCTTTAATTGTCACAGCAAGGCGAGAGGCAATCAATGCACCCTGTAATTCTAAACGTGGTATTGAAGTAGGTTTTAGAGGTGAAACTCTCGCTTTACTAGTGACAAACGCGAGCTTGACTGTACCATCGGCATACGAAAATCGCCAATAAGCGACGGTGGCATAGGCAAGCTCGCTTGCGTCCGCAAAAATGTGTAATTCTCTGCGGAGAGGCTCTCCGTTAAGCTTGGCGTACCATCTTGGAATCCTAATACGTGACACGTCAGACAATTCTGTAATCCATTCCTTCCACTTTAAAATTTGAGGCGATGGAAATGGCGTGTCCCAATCAATGTTTGATCTCCAGGCCTCCTGAAGAAGTATACGCCCTTTGACTACTATTGGGCCAAGAAAACCTAGGGGGTCGTAAACTTTCATGAGGTGAGATAACACTTTACGTTTATTAAAACTGCCCTGTAGTGCAAGCCCTTCTAAACCAGTTCTAAAACCTAATGTGTCTGTCACAGGATCCCAAGAAACCCCTAAAACTCGGACGTTGCATGGGTCGCTACCAAGTGGTACGTCAGTACGTTGTGTGGCGCACAATTCAGCCGGCACAAGGTGCAATGCTTCCTGTTCGTTAGAAATCCACCCACACATTTCAAAACATGCATTTCGATGAATGGTTACAACATCGGATGCCAGCTGGGCGGCTTCGGGGATGTCGTCCAGGCTATCCAGAAAATCATCCATGTAAGAGCTATGGATACTTGCTTCAGCTGCCGCTGGATACGAATTTTTATAAGATAATGCATTTTTATGCTTTATATACAGCGCAGTAAAAGGGTTGGACGACGCTCCGAAAATGACAGCTGTCATTCTATATTCTTTTAGAGGTGTTGTTTTCCTAGACTCTATGTCACGCCATAAAAATCGCAGTGCATCCCTATCTTGTTCGCGAATTCGAATTTGAGGAAACATTTCTTTAATGTCGGCAGTTAGGGCGACAGCGCCTTCTCGAAAGCGAAATAAAATTCCTAACAAGTTTTCTAAAAGATCGGGTCCTTGAAGAAGCATCGAATTTAACGAAATGCCTTGGTTCGTAGCTGCTGCGTCTTGGACAACTCTAAGTTTACGTTTTTGTGGGTGATATATTCCAAAATGTGGCAAATACCACCTTACGTTTTCGTTAAAATCACTTAAATTCGTTTTAAAACTCGTTTCTAAATTTATTTTATTGTTATTTGCATTTGACATCTGGCTGTCAAATTTTTGTTGCACTTTATTCAGACTGACTGTACTAGGTTGGTCGTTATCAGATAAGGTTTGAGTTTTATTTGAAAAATCATTTGAATTATTTTTTAAGCACTTATTATTATTGTTGATGCTACTAATTAAAGCAGGATTATAATAAGTGTTAGGATCGCACTCCTCAGCATAATTTTTGACAATCATATTGTCAATAAACTTTTTATACGCGTTAGCGAAGGTGGCATCGCGAGTCGTTCGCCGCTCGAGGCTTAAAGATCTTGACAAGGCTTGTGGGTAGCTGTCGGGAACAAATGATATATTATCACGCCATGGAAGTCCTACTTCATATCTACCACTTGGCAGGCGAGTGGTGGTAGCATCTAGAATTTCGACGGCTCGAGAGTCTAGCTTGCTATGTAAGGTCTCGCGCTTAGAGATGCCAAGCGAGTCGAGTTTGTACTGTTCCTTTATGAGTAATTCTAGGCGTTCAGTCTCAGAAGGCTCGTCGCGTTCAAATTTACAATGGTTGACAAACTCGACTGGCTTAGTTTTGCTGCACGTCGGTCCGTACAGAGTCCAACCAAGCCAAGTGCGACAGGCCGCAGGTTCGGTACGTTTACCTTCACAAATCTCGCGAGATATTGACAGGTACCAGTGTTCACTTCCGATGAGAATTGTTGGCGTTGCGTCAGTATAGGTTAAGTAATCAGCTAAGTCACTCAAATGTGCGTATGACTCTACAGTATGTCTAGACAATGTTTGGGTGTTTAGACCTAACGATGAACAAGCCTTAGCGCGCTTTACTAAGTGAATATCGGTTTCGTACTTACCTCTTATGTAAAAATCGACGTATGCAATTTTTGTAGTTTTTTGTAAACCCATTATACCATTGACAGTTATGCACTCTTCGGGTCCTAACAGCCCCAAACGAGCAGCCACACTAGAATCAATTAATGTCGCCGTGCTGCCATCATCAAGAAATGCGAAAGTATCGTAATTCCCCTTTGGACCTGATACTGTCACTGGTAATACTTTTAACATTGTTACGGAGTCCAATGGATTTGACATTATACGTTGGTCAAGTGAAATGTCGGTATTAGTCACAGTCATATTTGATAACTTTTCCATGGCTGGCAAAGAGTTTGGCATATCCTGTTTAACATTATTTTCAGGGATAGACACACACTCGGTGTTGTTACATTGAATACCGCTCGTTTGAAGTGAACTCAATGTATCATGCCATCCATGTAAAAGAGGATTATGTCGAAAAGTGCAACCATCAACTCCGCATGCTGGCAATATTTTACAAGTTTTCCAAAGGTGTGCCTTACGCTGTAAACATCTGTAGCAAACCTTTTGCTCACGCTGCCAACGCCATCTATCTTCAATTGATAAAGCTAAAAATTCCTTACAATCTTTAATGTTATGGTGCGAGTTTTTGCAATAAACACATTCTGTTTTACTGATTGTTTTATTTTTAATTTGATTAATTGAATGAATATTTTCACGTTTTAAAGTGACTCGTGGCGGATGGCTAGTTGCGGCAGAAGACCCTATTATTTCAGGTGATAAGGCAAATTTAATATAACGTTCGTGTTCACGAGTCAGAAAATCCGATAACAGTTCTAACTTTGACTTGAAAGGGTTTGTTGACATTTCTGTCAAATCTGCAGCATAGTCAGACCATCTCATTTTCATTAAAGGGTTAAATTTGCCTAAAATGTTATGAAATAATTCTGGCGACTGTAAATATTCTCGTAGACCGAGTAGTTTAATAGTAGACAGACTATTGCGTACCTTATTTGCGAAGATACCTATTTCTTTGAGGTCGGTGCCGAGCCGAGGCAGTGTCTTCAAAATTTGCACTTCGGAGAACACAATCATCTCTGGGCACGCGAAGGTTCTTTCCAGCGCAGCCATTACTTCTTCGGGAGCTGCCGCTGAATTCAGCAAGGAGGCGACGGCTTCGCGTGCAGGCCCGCGGAGCGCGTTATATAAACGCGCGGTATTTTCTGCGGGAGAATAGGTCGCTTTAGTACTGTCAAACAAATATTTAAATTGAAGCCACTGTGATGAGTTGCCGTAATATGTAGGCAGCTCAATTTTAGCTTTCCTCGGCTTGTTCTGCGCAGCAAGCGCTTTGGCTGCGGCGGCCGTATCGGCAATAGCTTGTATAAGCATAGATGAGCCAGGTATTGGCTGTGTAAAATCATGATTAAATTCATTCACTGCGTTAGTTGGCCCGTCGTGACATTTCAAGTTTTGACGTAATAAAGGGCCATTAGTAACCAAATTTTCTCCTGCGGTAGGTTCTAGAAGCGGGTTTAAGGCCGCTCCCGAGGGGTCGGCAACCAAGGCGTTGACTACTGCTTGGGAGAGTGGCAGAATAGTGTCACCAGTTTCAGCGGGACGCCTACCCTGATTTATGTCACGAACCCAAGATGCTGTACGAGAATATGCATTAGTACTAACCGTGCGATTGGAAGGATCCTCGGCTGCTAGAGCTGCTAGATTTGCTTCATTTTCTAGCTGTTCTACCTGTTTAACCTGCTCTAGTAGTTTCCGTTCGTGTTCAAGCTTGCGTTGAGCGAGCTCGTGTTCACGTTGAAACAATTCTTGCTCTCGTTCAATGCTCTTGCGGGCCAATTGGGCTTCCGCGGTCAGACGTCGAGCCTTAATCGTGGCCGATGATCGCGTGGAGCCCGAAGCGCGTGACCTGCAACTAAGGGGAGCATTAACGTGTTCGGCAGCGGTGCCAGTATCGCGGCACTCGCGTGACGTCCCGGGAACTTCGGGGGTAACTACGTGTAAACTAGAGGTGTCGGCCTTAGCGTGGCCCGGAGTTTTGGACCGGCCGACCCTACCGCTGCCCGAAGCGGGGGTACCCGTTTCCGAGCGCGTCACTTTTGCGCTTTTTGCTGGCGTAGCCAGCTGCTTGCTTTTAGATCGCGTGAACATTAAAAGACGGGGAGAAGGACCAAATGTAGAAGAAGCAAACGATAGCTGAGCAGAAAACTAAATTAAACCAAGCAGCTGACTGTGTTTACCAACGGTTTATTGATCACTGACTTATAAATATTTACAATTTTGTATTATGACATATTTTTTAAAAATAGAATAAAAGGACAACCAAAGACAATAAAAAAGTATAAATAAATTGTATAAAAAACTATGTACAAATACAACCTCAACAAGGAGAGGCCTACGTCCAGCAGTGGACTATCATAGGCTGATGATGATGATGATGAAGCACTTAAATAACACTTCTCGTATACGACCTATGACTGACAAACGTATGAAAAAACAGGCATCCATTAGTTTAATTTAAAAAAGGTACCACAGGACAATTTCTACCCGAAATTTAAATATTTAAATATAAATATAAGGTTTTGGTATCCTAATAAACTGAAAATTTCTAAGCTAAAGTCAAGTAACTTAGCGATCTATATCAATATTTCTACGTTGAAGTCAAGTAACTTAGCAATCTATATGAATTTCAAGTATCTTTCGCAAGATACTTGATTTCAAGATAGAATTAGGGTATATACTTGACTTTAGCGTAGAATACCCCGTTGAAAAAAGATACTTGGATTTTTGAAAGTTCTGTAACTACAAAACTATTCAGTAGTAAAAAATAAATAAAATACTGAAAAATGTATTTTAAATCAGTGAATCGGATGATGTAAAAATTTTTTTTTGTTAAATTTCGAGATACTTGATTTCTGCGTAGGGCAGCGTAGTTACTGATGATTAGGCGGCCGAAAACTAAAAAAAATGGCCGAAAACCGGCTAAATCGCCGCTTTTTGATATTTATTATCTTAAAAAATCATTATGCATCATATTGCATAAAGTTCAATCAAAAAATTACAATTTCATCATATTTCTAGTCTAAAAATATAGTCATTACTTGGATTTGTTAAGCGCACTATTCATAAAATAGTTTTGAATTCAAAATTTTGGTAAACTGGCCGAAAACTGACTAAACTACCCTACTTGTACCAAATTTCTAGTATTAACGGCCATTGAACTATGCTGCGGACTCACGGAACACTCGCGCGCGTGGTGACGGTGAAATCCTTTTCAGTCAGTGTTTCACTATAATACTCCCATCATTAATTCTCATAGAGCTTGTGCGGAAAGTGAAACATGAGATATACGGACACACCTCGATACCAGATGACTATCAAACTGATAGAACTTACCAAGTATCTGTAAGTAAATGGCGAGAATTTTTAACTTATATTTGTGAAAATCACTCGGATTGTAATACTTAGTATATTGTATGATATCGGAAATTGTTACGAGGTCGGTGCCTACGAGTTTAAACTAGAAATGTTTAGTAGGTACATAGTCTTTGTCATTTATAATAAGTTTTCATCTGCCTCATTCCACAATCACTCTTTTTGAAAAGTGAAATCGTCTCTTGTTTCCAAGTTCTTTCACGACAAAGGTTGCTTTCGAGCCGTAAAGAGATACTTATCGTATTTCAAGAAAAAGTTGGCACATCTGTGGCCTGCGGCTGGTCCTCGTGGGCCGACTTTTTCAGGAAACACCTTTTCTGATGTTACTTTTGTATTTGTTGCTAACAAGATTACATACCGAGGTTATTGTATTATAATAATATAAAGTAGTGTGTATGTGAGGCGTGTGGTGACGGCAGTAAGAATATTGCCACCACCCCAATTCTTCGCATAGGTGTCGTAAGAGTCGATTAAGGGATTTGACGTGTCATTGACCATTTTATTTATTGAAGATTGATGATGGGCAGCAGCAATGCTTTTACGGCTTTTTAAACTCGAAAATTGGTACACAATTATTAATTAACGCTAAAGGTGGATTCAGACCAAACGAGCATTCGCTATTCTATCTCCCACTCTACGAAATCAACGAATCACGTTTTGTGTAACGATCGAATTTCGTAGAGAGGGTTAAAATAGCGAATGCTCGTTTGGTCTGAATGCACCTTAATACGCGAATTATTGTTTTTCTATTTTGTTATCAACTTTTTTAATTAAACAAAATTGAAGTAATCATTCTTTCAATTAAGGTCTTATAGATTGTGGACTATCTTAATTATGCGATATAATAGTCAAAACATAAATTAACGTATAATCATACAAAATAATAGTAAGAAAATAGGAAAATTAATAGTCTTATTTGTCTATAAGATATTTTCGAATAACACAGAAGCTTCCATTTCAATTACAATTTTCTTTTATTGAAATGAAAATTATTAATAAGCCGTCCTAAAACTTGGACAAATTCTGACATGACAAAAACATCGTTTAGAGTAAAATTATGAATTCAATATATATTTACAAATCTACGACTAAGTCCGCCAAAAATGTTCGGAGTTTCCCTTCCAATCATTCGGAGTAAAACAATGTTTTCATGTACTTGAGAATTATTTAATTAAATTTGGCTGTCTGAAGAATTTAGAAGAGTTCTTATTCAAACTTTTCGAAAATGATTGTTATGCAATTACGAAAATCAGCTATGGCGTTTTTGATCTCTAGCGGGATAAGACATTTTATTAAATAAGCGAATATACGGCCAGTTAATAAAAATGACATGTGTTTGTATGAATGGTTAAATAAAGGTATTTACGTGTCAAAGTTTCATAATTCAGCGAATTAAAAAGAATTAGTAAATCACCCAATTTTATTTTATAATAAAAAAAGTATAGAAAATACATAATAAAAACCAGCTAGAGCATGTCGGGCATGCTCACTATACTCAGCGTAGGGGTTCCGTAGTTATTCAAAACCGGACCGATATGCGATAGGTATACAGAGTGGTACACGAGCCACTTGAACGGGGTGATTTGATAGATTATACTGAACAACTTTAAGCATGGGGCCAATCACGAAATCCAAAAAAAATAAAACTGTCGCTTTCATACATTTTGACCGATCGATAAGACATTTTGTTAAAAACTAATAACAGTAAGGCTCACCTGGCGAGCGAAAACCGCGTACGGTTTATCTGTCGCCAAAGTTGTCGCTCGTTCTCATTTTACGTGTGTATGTAGCTACTAGCGGGCTGGCAGCTCTCGATGGTCTCTAATTCCCTGCAATAAGGTCCATGAAAGCCGGCGATAGGCCGTGCTTACTTACATAATATGTATGTAAGTAAGTAATCTATGGTCACAGAATAAGTAATAGTATTACATACAGAAAGGCCACGACCACCCCCGCACCAATTCGAATTACCCCACCTCACTCGGACACACTACTGCGATCACCAATCGTTTGCTCTACGTGACGATTATTTACCTCTTAATGTACGCATATGCATAGTTAATTGGAGAGCGTCCAACGGTGGACTGATATGGGCGGATTTTTATTTTGTTGTAGTTTTTTCAAATTTTCCAAATTTGGATTTTTTTATATTTTTTCTACTCAGAATCGCGAGCTCTTTCGATCCTCATTAGCAGAAAAAAGCGTCCCGAAAATTCCATACATCTTTTGTCTTCCGCTGAGTTACGGTTGAATAAAGGGTATGAAAAATTGTAACTCAATGGTAAATTTTCTTGGGACAATTTTTTTTTGAGTAGAAAAAATGTAAAAAAGTCCAAATTTAGAAAATTTAAAAAAACGGCAAAATGAAAATCCGCCCATACAGGCTTGATGAGATAAGGAATCTATGGTAAGTATGATTTTGTGCGTAAACTGTGGTAATTTTGTCTTTCCTATCCATCTCAATAATGGGAAACTTCGAAGTCAGATGACAGGCGGTATTGATCGCAGTATCGACGACAGACAACGAACTTTCGAGGTATATAGGACATCTGAAAATAGCACAGCACATTGTTGTTTTGAGGGACTCAATAGCCCTTGATAAATCAAGATAAAAAATATAGCTGCGCGTAAAGTGTAAGAAATATGTTTTCTCAAACTTGCTACGGAATGTTGATGTTACTTACTTTAAATTAAACCCGGAAATACTACGTATCGGGTGTCATGTGCTAAGATGATACGTAAAGAGATTTCATGTATTTATTTCACACCTAGGACTGCAAACAGACTATCTTTTGTTTTGAAACGTCAAATTATGACACTAGGTCTTGACATTCAGCCACAGAAAAAAAAATTACCTTAGAACTGATGTCTATACCACCAGATAAAAGAATGACCAGATGAAATAGTATGGTTCGGCGAAATCATTTCGTTTTATTTAATGGCAAGTTTGAGAAAAGCACTATACAAATCTCGGCGAGAAACAGGGTTACAGGCCGCGTATCCCTATCTGGCCTCAATTCCTTCGGCCGGATATATCTACTTGGCCTGTAACCCTTCGTTTCCCGTCCTGTATAGTAATGTACTATTAAACACGACCTTATAGTTACAGTAATAGGCACTTTGCACGCATCTATATTATATTAAGAAGGCATATATTTACTCGTATATGTTCTAAGTATGTTATATATTGTACGTTTTTATTGCTCTTACGGTCAATTTTAAGAATTAAATGGGTGAATCAACTTTTTTTGTCTGTTATTACCATGGTTACGGTCGCCTGAGTCACGCTGGTCTTATGCATAATTATGCTACATAAACATGCATTTTCTGCTGTTAAGAAACCCTTTCCTTGATGGGCCAACTACAAACATGCCATTGGACTACATACATGTTTGCATAAATTAAGTAGCATCATTTTGCATAAAACCAGCGTGAGTCAGGCGACCGTAACCATGGCAATAACAGGCAGAAAAAAGTTAATTTACCCAAATATGTGCTGCCTGTTCTATGACAGCTAATTTTTTTTGACAGTACAATTAATTAAACGATTAACCTCACGTATTTTTAGTCACTAAGTTATACCATTTTACGAAATTATAAAATTTTCCTCCATTATTATTGCTATATCCTTACTGATGCTTTGAAAAGAGTTCAAAAGCGCAACATTTTTAACGCTTAGGTATATATTAAATATTACTTGAACAAATATATGGTTTGAAGAAGTAAATATTTCGCAGTAATAAATGGATTCACTATTACTTAAACGTAATTTAAAGTTTTACAAGGCACATTAATGCCGACGTATTTTATATTAAATACGTTTCTGAAGTTTGCTGGAACTTTAAGGGAATTAATGAATAACTACATAATTATTCATATTATGAAACATTTCAAAACACTCGAAGAAAGTGTACCTAACTATTTACCCGTATAACAACATTTTGCTGAATATTAAACTTTAATTATATAAGTGACAACATTTAATAAACTTGTTTCTCATATTTAGAAACATTAATGGCACCTGAGGAGGCTGTTTTCCAAGAATATTTAGTATTATACTTACATTCATTATTACAGGTGGTGCCTTTTTTAAGCGCTAGTGCGAGAAGTGGTTCATTTTACGTCAGGTCCAATACTTCGGAGGACTGTACTAAAAAATGTCGTACAAGACACGTGCAAAAAGAAAATATGTAACTTGTGTCGATTTAAAACATCGCCACTAGTTTGTATTTCATGTTGAAGTTTTATTTTGTAAGGATAAAACTCAAATATTGTATTACACGAGATTCGCCCGTATTATGTATGGACACCGTGAATAAGTACTTAATTACAACAATATCTGTTTTATTACACTGCGTAAAAATAACCCTGCGTAGGTTTTATACATGATTAACAAAATGTGTTTATTTTTGGTTTGTCTTACGGCATATAATTAGACCCGTGAGGCTACCCACGCACTATTTCAAATCAAATGGCAACCGAACTAAATAATTATTCTTCGACCGAGACAAAATTACCTAACATTAGGACTTAGTTAAATAGGATTCCTGCTGGGTTCCTAAATCTCACTAAGTAGAGTTTTAAGTTAATTCTGGTGAAATGTTTAAGCAAATGGCTCCATGATTTGAGAGGTAACTAATGTGTTGTTAGTTCAGTAATGTATTACATTAATGTGGACTTGAGAATTGTGTCCTTACCATACCTACTTTCCATCCGGCTAGGGGTCGATTTTGCTCCACGTCCGTAGGAATTACCTTAGATAACCCTACACATAACCCCTGGGTGGTGCAAAGAGCGCAACAACTTTGGCTGCTGCACTATCCTTCTGATCTCGCAGCTTTCTCTACAACAGAAATGAATCCGGATGCTCACACTAACAGCACTTTTCAGTGCTCCAAAATTAAAACAAAGAACATAGGACCTTCAGTCCGTGTGCTGCAGCTAAACATTGAAGGCATCAGTAAATCCAAATCGGAATGCCTGAGTAAAATTTTATTTGACAATGGTGTCGACATAGTCCTCCTTCAGGAAACACACACGGCAGATGATGCCCAACTCGCTAAAAGAGGTATGATGCGGCTGAATCTGAATCTGCTCGCTTGCCCGATTGTGAGTGCGATCGGGATAGACTGAATGTAAGCCTGCGTTAATAACGCGGCGGTAGGTCATGGTTCATGGTAAGTACGCTCTAGCCGAGTGGTGATGGCTGTAAGGATGTCGTATGAGTCGACTAAGGGACTGAAGTATCACCATTCGTGATGAGCATAGCGATGTGACGAGTTCACTTTTTCCTAAATCTCGAATGAATTCGGCCGCTGATTCGAGTTGAAACTCGAGTTAACTCGACTTGATGGCTGACCCGAATACACGGACGGATTCGCCGTCGCCGCTGACGAGTGGATCACAACGCAACAGAAACTCGACTCGAATGGAATTTCAATTCAGTGGCGACTTAGCGAGTCATAGTCAAATGGCGGTATGAACCGAATAGCGAATGAACCCTTGTGACATCGGTATAAGGTTCATTTTTGTGAACAGGACCTCGAAGATTCGAGTCGAGTCAGTGTAACTCGACTCGACGCGAACGCGTTTGTGATCAGCCGCCGCCGCGCCGCGCTAGGCCGAATCGATTCGAATCACAGCGTAGGTATATTGATTCGAGTTGACTCGTCCGCGGAGTGATTCGAGTTATTCGAATCAGACAACTCGACTCGCCCATCGCTAATGAGCAGCAGAATGATGATGAGCAGCAGCATCATATAAATCGATACACTACTGCAATCGCCAGTTCGCTTGCATAGCGTGATGAGTGAATTGTATTATATGAGTATCACATCTAGCAACGTACCGAGGAGAAGTTTCATTAGTTGCGAAACTGCTGTAGAGAATGTTCTCGACAATTTGAATTTTACAAGCAATCTAATCATGCCAAAACCATTGTATATACATGCCTTTTAAGGTATTATGGGGTTCTAATCTATATAAATGTTTCTTTAAATGAAACAAGAACTCCACATTAATTATAAATCTATAATAGCACTCAAGCCGCGATACAAAGCACAAATAAAGAAGTATGATAGCTTGATAGAAAAGAATGCGTGAAAGTGCGTAAGCGTGCGAAGCGGGGCAGAGCGGCACAGGTGCGGCGTCGATGACGATCGGATGCGCTCTGGCGCTCCGTGCAGCCGACTGGGAGCGGGTCCGCGCGGTTCCCTCCGCGCGCGTCTCCTTCTCCCCGCTGTCGCCTGGACCAGTTGCGAGCGTAGGGATGTGCGCATGGGATAGTGATGCGCCACATCACCCCCTCGGAAGAGTTATGGTCCATCTGCAGAAAAGAAATTAGGAAATCTGACAATGCGACCAGAACGTGTCTTTTTGATAGGAACTTCCTGTTCAGCAGCTGGAGTGGTGTCAGGAGCTTCCTGACGCGTGTCCAACTGATTAGACAATGTGTACGCCGGTTTCACTCTGTCTATAGAGACTGTCACAGGTCCTCTGTTTGAATCAACGGTGATAGTCTTATCAGTTCTGGAAATCACTCTGTGTGGTCCAGTATATGGTTTTTCTAGGGAGAGGCGGACGGCGTCTTTGCGGATAAATACATATGTTGCTGACTTTAAGTCCTCGTGTACGAAAACCGGTTTTGATGAGTGATGAGATGCCGGCTGCGGTTTGAGTTTCGAAATGTGCTCTCTAAGCCGTGACACAAAGTCGGACGGCTGCAACACTTTGTCACGAGGGTGTGTGTTAGAAGCAAAAAACTCACCCGGAATCCGTAATGGCTCACCATACACCATTTCCGCAGCCGAGCATCGAAGGTCTGTCTTCAAAGCCGTCCGTAGCCCCAGAAGTACGACGGGAAGTACGTCCGTCCAGCTCTTCGCGTCGTGGGCCATGATGGCGGCCTTGAGGGTGCGGTGGAAGCGCTCCACCATCCCGTTGGCTGCTGGGTGATAGGCTGTGGTGTGGCGCAGGTGGATACCGCAAAGGCGCGTTAACTCCTGAAACAGTCGCGAATTAAACTGGCGTCCCTGATCAGTAGTAATCACCTGCGGGCAACCAAATCTTGAAACCCACGTCTC
Organism: Thaumatotibia leucotreta; assembly: GCA_025490895.1. Classification (NCBI taxonomy): domain Eukaryota; kingdom Metazoa; phylum Arthropoda; class Insecta; order Lepidoptera; family Tortricidae; genus Thaumatotibia; species Thaumatotibia leucotreta. Next base: position 20,531 of record JALPQI010009682.1, on the reverse strand, counting down.
ACATATAGCTTTTGCGACTGTCTCGGCAGTGATGTCGTGTAGTGGCAATACTTCCGGCCAGCGTGTGAATCTGTCCACGGCTGTGAAACAGTATCTGAAGTCGTTGGAAGGTGGCAGAGGTCCTATAAGGTCGATGTGCACGTGACTGAACCTCTCACCAGGTAACGTGAAATGACTGACTAGAGAAGAGGTATGGCGCTGCACCTTTGAAGTTTGGCACGCGTTACAGGCTTGGGTCCAGACACGGCAGTCCTTCCGTGCGTTGGGCCAAATATACCTTTCCGTGACCAGCTTGGTTGTCGCCTTCACTCCAGGATGACTTAGGCCATGTATGGCGTCAAAGATCTGACGTCGCAGCTCCCGTGGCGCGTAAGGACGAGGTTTGGACTGCGAGGTATCGCAGAAGAGCTTGGTAAGTGTCCCTGGTACTAGAACCTCCTCGAGAACGATCGAGGCGTTATTGGTGTTAAGCAGCTCCTGCAGTTCCGGGTCTTCTCTCTGCGCGCGTGCCAGCGTCTCCACGTCTGGTGGCTTCGAAATGGCCTCGATACGAGAAAGAGCGTCTGCTGTGATGTTATCCTTACCGGAGATGTGCCTGATGTCGGTTGTGAATTGCGCGATGTAATCAAGCTGATTTTGCTGGCGTGGTGAGCAATGGCGGTCTCTTTGCTGGAAAGCGAACGTAATCGGCTTATGATCTGTGTAGATCACAAAGTGCCGGCCTTCAATCATAAACCTGAAATGCTTTACACTCTCATACACTGCGAGTAACTCCCTATCATAAGCGCTATAACGAGACTGAGCGCCGTTCATCTTCTTGGAGAAAAACGCGAGTGGCTGCCAATCTCCGTCAACCAACTGCTGTAACACCGCGCCCACGGCCGTGTTTGAGGCATCGGAAACGAGGGCGAGGGGTGCATTCATCACTGGATGAGCAAGAAGGGTGGAACGGACGATGCTTGCCTTGCAGTTGGCGAAAACTTTGAGAAGCTCAGGAGTCCAGCTTATAGGTTGCGAGCCCTTGACCTTGGGACCAGCTAGGAGGTCGTGAAGTTGTGCTTGGTCTTCTGCAGCGTGTGGTATAAAACGTCTGTAGAAATTTAAAATTCCCAAGAACCTACGAAGGCCGCTTACGGTTTTTGGAGGAGGATAATCTCGAACGACTTCAATCTTGGTATCCAGGGGACGTGTGCCTTGCTCGGATATATGGAATCCTAAGAATGTTACCTCACTCTGGCCAAATGCGCACTTCCTCTCATTGATCAACAGGCCGTACTCCGCCAGGCGCTTGAAGACCACCTCCAAGTGCTCTAGATGCTCGCTGTGGTTTCTGGAATATACCAAAATGTCATCGATATAAGAATAGCAGCAATCCAAGTCGCGGAGTACTTCGTCGAGGAAGCGTTGAAAAGTTTGTGCCGCGTTTCGTAAACCGAATGACATGAATGGAAAATCGAATAGCCCGAAGGGCGTCGTTATGGCCGTCTTGGGGATGTCTTCATGGTACACCGGGATCTGGTTGTAAGCTTTGACTAAGTCAATCTTGGAAAAAATGCTGCAACCTGCCAGTCGGTGAGCGTAATCTTCAATGTGCATAATGGGGTACCTGTCCGGGATAGTTCGCGCGTTGAGCGCGCGGTAGTCCCCGCAAGGTCTCCAGCCGTCCTTCTTCGGAGCTAGATGTAACGCGGAAGCCCAAGGTGAGTCGGAACGTCGAGCTGTGCCGTCTCGAACCATTTCCTCGAACTGCTCCTTGGCCACCTTCAGTCTGTCAGGAGCTAAGCGGCGTGGCCTGGAAAATACTGGAGGTCCTGGTGAGGTACGGATAAAATGGACGGTATTGTGCTTTACTTGACGCGTTATTCCCGACGGTTTGGTAAGTTGCGAGTACTTTGAAAGCAAGGCGTGGTATTCGCTATCACCCGAAATCGTTTTGATACTGGAGATTTCCCCTTTCACTCGCGTTCCTGGTGTAGTGAGCGTGGTCAGGCTGTCTACCAACCTACCATGTCGGCAGTCTACGAGCAACCCATAGTGCGCGAGAAAATCAGCTCCAATAATCGGCTTGCCTACATTAGCTACCACGAAGTTCCACACAAAATCCCGCCGCAGTCCTAGGTCGACGTGTAGCGTGACGATCCCGAATGTCTGGATAGGAGTGCCGTTGGCAGCGAAGAGACTGTACTCCGTCGGTTTGCCGTCAGGCCAACTCCCACGTGGCACCACGCAGAGGTCGGAACCGGTATCAATAAGGAACTGCACTTTTGACCTTTTGTCGGTTATGAATAGGCGGCTTGTGGCGCGGCCATCAGTCGCCGCCTTTACTGAGAGCCACTTGCGTTTCCCGATGAGTAGTTGCAGGGGGCATTGCACTTCTTTGCTTTTTCGCCAAAAATAGAGTGATACCAGCACGTACCTGCAGTCATACTTCGGCTCCGACCCCTGCTCCTTGACCTCGCGTTGCCGGTGCTGCCACCACGCCGATACATGAACGCCCTCGGCCCTGATGCATGGACATCTGCGCGACTCGCTTGGTTAGTTCGGCCTGTGCACGTGTCAAGTCGTCGATGCGTTTCAACAACCCGCCAAAGTCCGATGTAGCAGCTGCCACGTGTAATGGCGGCGATGGTGACGTGGCCTCGCAAATTCTGTCGGCAAGATCTGCCAACTCTTCTAAACTGGCTGAGGCCTGCGAAATTAAAATAGGTTGAACGTGTGTCGGTAACCTCTTCATCCACATACTTTTCATAAATTCGTCATTCATCCCGCCGTCGGCCAAATGTTGCAGATGGTGAAGGAATTGCGAGGGCTTACGGTCGCCCAGTTCCTCGTTAGAAAGCACCTGGGTAATCTGCTGCTGCCGGGAAACACACAGGTATTTAGTTAACTCGGCCTTAAGCTTCGGGTACTTATCCGTTGCTGGGGGGTTTTTAATAATAGACTTAATTTCTTTGGCGTACCTGTGATCCAGCTGTGCCACGACGCAATAAAATTTTGTGGAGTCATCCTTGATACCTGACACATGAAACTGCGCCTCGGCCTGCGCGAACCAAACCTCAGGATCGTCCGGCCAAAATGGCGGCAACCGCATTGCCACGCGGTTAACGGACACTGCTCCGCCATCTTGTGCGTCCGTAAATTCGTCCACCGCTTGAGCAGGCGTCGGCAGAGCGCCCGCGCCGTTCCCATTATCGCCCGCCATTAAATATCGCGATTAAAATCTCCGCGGTCCGTAAGCACTCTCGGAGTCACCAATATGGGGTTCTAATCTATATAAATGTTTCTTTAAATGAAACAAGAACTCCACATTAATTATAAATCTATAATAGCACTCAAGCCGCGATACAAAGCACAAATAAAGAAGTATGATAGCTTGATAGAAAAGAATGCGTGAAAGTGCGTAAGCGTGCGAAGCGGGGCAGAGCGGCACAGGTGCGGCGTCGATGACGATCGGATGCGCTCTGGCGCTCCGTGCAGCCGACTGGGAGCGGGTCCGCGCGGTTCCCTCCGCGCGCGTCTCCTTCTCCCCGCTGTCGCCTGGACCAGTTGCGAGCGTAGGGATGTGCGCATGGGATAGTGATGCGCCACAGTATATTGTATGCCTTGATTACTAAATTCTGAAATAATATGTTTTTCATAACACTGTTTTTATAAGTTGTCATTTAAACATTCTCAATGAGATCTTACTCTTAAATTCTCATTAATATTCTCGGAAATTTCGGAGTACATTCCCGAAATTTTGAGAATGTTCTGCAGTTTGTACATTGCTAATCACATCACATCAACAGCCTAAATAAGTCCATTGCTTGAAAACGGCCTCTCCTTAGGCTATGTATGGAGGTGAAAGCCCATACCATCACCACGCTGAGCAAGCGGATTAGCGATCGTAGTAGTGTTTTCACTATGATGATGCTGCGTCCAATTAATCTACTATAAATAAATGGTCAGTGACACTTTAACCCCTTAGCCGACTTACGACACGACACCCACGGGGAGAATTGGGGTGGTGACAAATGTATTCTTACAGCCGTTACTAAATGAGCATACATTTAATAAATTATATCTTCTAAATAAAAATACAGGTCTAAAATCTTAATTTTATTTCGTATCAGTAAAATTTTAGTTTAAACATTGACTCGCAAAAATCAACTTCGGCTTCGCCTAAATTGCATTTCAGTATTTGAATTCTTTTTTCCTCAATTCGGACCCCTTCGCTCGTTCATTGGTCGTTCTCACCGTAGCGCGTTTTATCAACTCCTTTGTGTTTGCATAGCCCAATATACAATATATCGGGACCTTTACTTCCGATTTTGTTTGGAACATAGTCTTATTTTACTTAAAAAGGTCCTTTGGTCACAGTAGGTGTTGAGACAGTAACAGTAAGTGGTTAAATTCTATGAGAAGCGCTTAAATAATTATGTAAGAGAATCTAAACCGTGTCCAATAAATCCGAATACAGAACAAATAACGAATTTATTTTTATTTTTTATTTTATTTAAAAGGTACATAAAACAGACAGTAATCCATTTGAACAAGTAATACATAAATACATAAATGGGCAAAAAGATCCTACAGTTATTATTATGTTTAATGAATGGCACACTTATGTACTATATTCACAATAAATATTTTGGAATAACTCCAGCTATAACTTTTTTACCAGCCTCAAACGCGTTTCAAACGGATCATACGCGGCACGCACCATTTTCTTCACATTTGACCCCAAATACCACTGGTAACCTTTTTGAAATGATCTAAGTTCCTGATTTTATAAAAATGTGGTCTTTAAAGCATGTATTACCATTCAAAATAATCTAATACGCCTAAACCTGGAGGACTGCATGGCAATTCATGTTTCGGCTGAAAAACTGCCAATTTAGTCTGAAACCACACTGGAACGCCATTTGCCGTCTGAGCAGGAGCTGCGTCTTGTTAGAACACATGATACTCTTTCCCTAGCACCTTTTAAACTTAGGAGCATTTATCTTCTCCATAAATTTGGTTTTATAGAAAAAAACGTTAATTTTAACGCTTTTATCTAAAAGTACTGAAGGCAGTGTAACTAGCTTCCATACTGCATCCCACACCATGGTTGATGGTGAGCCCTGGAACCTAGGATCATTTTTCTGATAGCCCGGAATGTGTTCTATACTTGGCACCCACAATCGCCAACTTTGAACACGATAAGTCTGTTCTACCCCATACGGATTCTCGTAATAAAAATTAACTCGTCACCTGCGTGCCGAGCAAGTATTTTATTTGCACTTTACACTCTTATCTTCTTAGACACTGCGGATATGACACATTCATTGTGGCTGTATTTTATTAAGATGAAAATACTCTTTACTTTACATTACTATTTGATAACCTGTGATTCCTGTATTTTTAGAACTGAGGTAAAATACGTGTATTCGAACTTATTGGACAGGGTGTAAACCGAGTTAGTGCCGTGTGGTTACTGCAGTATAGAATACATTTGTCACCACCCCAACTCCTCCTGCGGGTGTCGTAAGAGTTGACTAAGGGATTGATGGGCAGCAGCGTCATCATAGTGGTCACACTACTGCGATGGCCAATCCGCTTGCCCATCGTGGCCCATCACCACAATTACTCCTAGAGGCCTACGTCCAGCAGTGGACTGAGATAGGCTGATGATGATGGAATATTTAATGCGGATTTTGGTATTACAACTTTCGTACTGTTTTTAGTAATCGCAGCAGTTTCACGTAATGAAGCGTCCCGTCGCGCGGAACTCATTTCGTTGTTTTCCTGCGGGACCATATCCAATAACCTTGTGTCTTTCCTACGAAAATAATCATTTTCCTTCCAAATTTAATGAAAGCTTGTTATCGTTAGGGGAGCCGAGTTATGAATAAATATTGGTGGAGATTTTCATCTTGAACCTGGCACCTAAACCTATAGCGTTAAGTATGTATAATGTTCTTTTTTAGAATATATAATAACAAATCATGTGGAATTGACCTAGAAACTTTAAGTTCATGGGGCCCCAGCGCACGCAAATTGTTTGCTGAGATCGCGAAACGTCTGGTTGACGTAACTTCCTCGCACAACGCATCAGTATTGCGACACAGCGAGGAAATGCCGCCAGCATCCTCGGTACAATGCCACAAGGGCCAATCTTAGATATAGGTTAGGTTAAGTAGATTAGTTAGATTTAATCTATGTATATAAATTGTAGTTTTGAAAATAAATATGATAAAAAAAATGTGCGGAATACCTATACCTATACCGCTCTGGGAAGAGGTAGAAAGGCGGTTGAGAGGGAAAAGAGCCACTAATGCTAATCAAAAGTTTTCACAAATCGAGGAAGAATGGCAAAGAATCCCTCAATCTACCATTGACGCTCTTGTGGAGTCTATGCCTAGACGCTGTAAAGCAGTCATCGGTGCAAAAGGCTTTGCTACAAAATACTAATGTATTTACACTATATAAATTAAATATTAATGTGTAATTATTAGTTATTTTCATTTTTAGAGGTACTTAAAGCCAACTTCACTTAGTTAGGGTGAGGTCTTGTTAAGTTATTTTATGAGTATACTGTATTTTTTCCATAATTATAAATTTATATTCATTGTATAACTTCGTAAACCAGTAAGTAATATATGTATTCCAGAAAGATAACTATACTTCAAACCAAAAAAAAAATTACCCAAAAAATCCCAAATGTGATATATTTTTGGCTGGTACTGTAGGTTGATTTTTTATTCACCGGCTAAACTTTAGGAGGTTAATTCTGAGATCATATTGATGAAGTTTTATTATAGGACCCACATCGACATACGATTCGACGAGAAAAAAAAAAATATGTTCCATACAAACTCCGAGATAGGTACAGGCGGAAATTTTTGGAAAATCAGAATCTATTTTCTCGCGTTGGATGTCGATCTTATAGTAAAAGTTCATTAACATCATCAAAAATAGTTTTTTTTTGTTTTTTGAGGACGCATTTTTAATTATCGTGGCGCAAAAGAAATTTTATTTAAATTCATCCATAACAGGAATTTGAGTCTTCTAAGGTACCAACCACTAGAAGGTCATTTCTCCGAGCGTTTCAACCGCCGCGACTTCGGTGGTATACTCCATTTCAAATACCATGGCCCGATGTCACTGCAAAGTTTTATGTGGCATTGGGCCATAGTATTTGAATTGGAGTATAACATTATTACCCGATTTCCGTGGGTATCTCATAAATTTTTTGGATATATTGGTAGTTGTCAACTACCAATATATACACGGGATTCACGTGATAAGGCTGCCACCGAATTCACGGCGGTTGAAACGCTCGGAGAAATGGCCAGAAAATCCTAGAAAACATTTTCTTACAATCAACCAATCACATATTAAAAAATACATTGACAAAGCAAAGATTTTTGGGTTAGCTCGAAAATTAAATAACTAACACATTACACTAGACAAAAATGTCGTATTTTACATGATTTTCCCATGAATGGCTGCTACTTCAATCATATAATGTAAACCTAATAATACTGTTGATTTATTAGCCAGATCTAAGTAAAACCAATACAGCTAACATTCTGAGAATTTTCCGAATGATTAGTTCAACATTTCATAAGGAACATTCTCATGGAATGTTCCTACAAAACTAAACAGTCGAAATTCCTTTCTCCGCTGTATCTGGATGCAATCTCGAATGCATTCTGTCCAGGCATTCCGTTTCAAGAGATGCACTTCGGTTCACATAATATGAGGTTATATTTGACACCTATGAGACATATACTCGTACAGGGTGTAATCGATAAGTGTTTACAGGCCATATTCCGTAAATATGAGATATATCAGAAAACTTTAAACTGATATCGAAAGGACGTTACCCAACGAGTAATTCAGAGACCTATTCAATGATACCCCACACTATTACAGCAAATAAAAAAAATCGTCCCTACTTCACTAGTTAGGGAGGTACCCGAAAAAAAATTTTTTTTCTACTTTTAATTGTACCACATTGTTAGCATAATTAATAGTTGTACCAAATTGCAGATTTCTACTATAACGGCCACTGAGCTAGATACTTCGGACAGACGGACAGACGGACATGGCGAAACTGTAAGGGTTCCGTTTTTGCCATTTTTGCTATGGAACCCTCGACATCGTTTGTTTCGGATTATTTTACTTGTTTTGTGGGTAGTCTCAAATTACTTCACATTAAGGCTACGAGAAACATAAACGGCGTAGCTCGACTCAATACTCCGCCATTACGGCAGGGAGTCACGACACAACTGTCATTACAAAACCCGTTTTATATGTAAATAATAGCTATTCGCCGTAGTAAAGCAATTTGCAAATTAATTGAAATATTTTTTCGCCGCGGGAAACTGTAATCGGGTTTTATGGCTGGATTTTTGTACAACGTTGCTTTATATAGAGTGCGGTCGAGTAAGCTATAATATTGCAAAAATAGTGTGAAACGAAATAATTAACACATTCAGAGCCAGGAACTCCCTAGGGGAGTTCTCTGTTTGTCCATTTTAGCTACAAAGCGGAAAAATAACGGGATCAACTACGAGCGTAGCGCGTAGCACTAGCTGGTAGAGCATTCAAATACGGGATTTTATAATATCAAATCCCGTGATTGCATACAAATTAATCCCGAATTGTAAGCCCTACTCGCTGGTACTCAAATTGTTATAGGTAAAAAAATACTGTGAGAAAAGCGTATATAAATAAATATCTTGGGACGTTTTACACAAATCAACCTAGTCCAACGGTAAGCTCAATTAAGGCTTGTGATGTATTTTAAGTTCGTAATCAAATCAAACCTACCTACTTTACACTTTACTGTAATAGAAGTTACTAAGCAGCAAACACCCCATAAAATGTGACAATTAAGGCACTGGTCTCACCGCAAGCTACTACTTAGGCTATGAACTATGGGATATAAACACGAACAAAATATTACGAGTATACGCTCTCCCGTGTAAAAAAAAGAGACACGGCGATACTCGCCCGGCGGTGATAGCTGATAGCTGGGCGAGTATCACCGTGTCTCTTTTATTTACACCGGAGTGCGTATCATATGTGCATGTTTATAGCCGATAGTTCATAGCTTAGTAGCTCGCGGTGAGACCAGTACCTAAAACACTACTTTTACCGGCCCCTGGAGTCCAACGTAATGATACGTATAATGCTATAATAATGAAAAGATATACCATAGTAGTTTTAATATGGCTTGTTACGGCCAACTAAACTGAGGGTGGGTCGTAAATATAATGACGGAGGTATATTGGATATGCTTACTATTTTTATGGGTTTCTGCAACAACTTTTTGTCTGTTACAGGTAAATCTCTAAAAAGAAAAAGCAACATAATTTGTATGACTAGAAGAAGTAGATTAGCCTAAACAAATCATTTAGGAAGATCGTTCTTGAAATGTGACTGTATTAAATACTAATACCGATTTTAAATAATCAGTAGGCATTATTATTGCGTTTACAGCATGACTTATGTGCTATTATATATGTCGTCCATTAAATACAAAAGCGACACATCTCAAAAACCGTGAAAAATGATTTTATTGCAAAAACGACATTATAAGCACTAATATTTTACGTGACACTAAGACACCTGTCGATTTGACGTTAGTAAGGATCAAAATTATTTAGGTGCCCTTTTTGCACTATCGCTCTTTCGAGACTAATTTCAGTGCTAAACTGCCATTTTGTCAGTTGCGACTCGACTGTCAACCAAAAAGCACGACATTTTTGTGAAAAAGTGCCATGAAACGAAAAAATAAGTGATTACGTTAAAAAATATGTAAGCAAAGGTGCCATATTTATAGATGTCGCCGTTTTGAATAAAATAAATACGTAAATATTATGTTTCTTTATATAAAAAGGAGTCGCAAAACGGAATGTGGCAGCTTTAATTTTAAAATATCCTCTTAAAGGACCATGCGTCAAAATTGCCCCAAGACCAACAAACATGAGAGTTAGATCATTAAAAAGGTCTTTAACTTTACATTTCATTATATGGGCACGAAATCGAATTCCATTGCAGAACTGAGATATTCATATATTTGTCAGCCTGAATACGAGCTAATTCAGTAGAAAACCTCTGTAGATTTAGCCACTAGTTTATTTTGGTAGCTGCAGCTACCAGTGATCACCCTTATTTTGTATGTAAAAAAAAGGCTAATGTCAAAAGAAAAAAGAAAGTAAGCGATTGAGGTGGTTAACATACAATCACGTGTGCACAATCTTTTTTTTTACACACTTCGATATCCTAATGATTAACGACCAGTATCTCTGATCTATGAGATATTCATATTTTTGTCAGTGTGAATACAATCTTTACACTGACAAATATGAATATCTCAGTTCTGCAATGGAATTCATCTTGGTGCCCATAGAATGAAATGAAGTAGATTTAAAGACCTATTCAACAATGTAACTTTTAGCTGTGTTGACTTTGGGGCAAAGTTCCATACAAAGTTGGGCATGGTCCTTTGATTTTTCATTCATCAAAACTGCCGTATTAGAATTTGCAACCTTTTTGAATTAAAAATATATTCGAATGCATCAATCACAGGAGCCATATTTATACATGATGCTGTTTTGAATAAAGTAAATATGTATGGTTTAGATTTCTTTATAAACAAAGGAGCCGCAATACGGAATGTTGAATTTCAAAAATTATTGTTGCATTTACAAATGTTTTTAATTCAGTATAATATTAAAATTCATAAATGTACCAGATTTAATAATTGAGTATCTTTTGCATGAAATCTTAAAAAATACAATACATCTTATAAAAACTGTAATTGTAAAACGTGGTACTTTGTATTGTGTTCGTTTTACTTAAAAGTATATTAGAGATTGTGTGGAAGATGACTGTGAATTTTGTGTACCTATAATTGCGACTACGAAGAAACAATAATGGCATAAACTTCGGATTATTAAGTATTTGTCATATTTTCCTATTATATTATTTGTATACAATGCAAGTAAAACATACAAAGATCTAACCCCGGTGTATGTTTTAACGAATCTAAAAACTTATATTAGTAATATTTATTTTTTCACTTTTGGGACTGCCAACATAGGGATGATGGCTGTATTTAAAATAAATTATTAGACATTATGCACGGCATCATACATGAATAAATTATTACTAAGACATAGACTACAGTCATTATTGTACAGAACCTTTATTTAATATAAGTGTAGTATACAAACGTGACGTTACTTTTGTGTATTTCATGTAAATCTTTCAAAAATCGAAAAAAGATGTTGACTTGACTTGACAGTCATCATGCCTATTGCTTCACTACATAGGTAGTACCCAAGTACTTTAGCGCTAAACTGTCATGTCGTCTAGAAAAAAAATTGTTACATTATTACTTATCATAAGTAGATTTTTAGGAAAGACTTATTATCTCTGCAATTAAATATTGAAAGATATACTTTTGTATCGGTAAAAATTAAGTTCTTGCATCAATTCTAATGAAAAAACTAATAAACCGTCAAAACATATCAATTTGGATCATTTAGTATGGGATCATAGTAACCACCACACAAATACAATACACATAGAAAAAACAAATGACTAAAGATGTACTTAACCGATTTTTATTATTTACGTGCTTTTTTTAGGTGGGCTATTTCCAGTTTATAGTAAAAATAAGTGGTATCAAAGTATTAATTCCATTCTCAACAATATAACTTTGATCGCGTTGTATTTATTTTATATTTATTAACTAAAAGTACCACATTTTTTTATATAGCAGGTTCTTGAAGAAAACCGATAATTATATCTGAATTTTAAACTAGTACGTCCGTTAAATTCATCAAAATATGTAACCAAAGTTAAAATTAATCAAAGTAACCCCGGTTTACGGTACCTATAAACATGTTTTGACAATATGTAAGTAAAGAAACAGTAAGAAAAAGTTTTGTCTGGTTCAGTTTTGTTAAAAAAACAGTATTTCTATGTTTAAGACATGATTTTATGTATGATTTAAATGAAATAACTGCTTATTTTTTTGTATTTGTGGCCTTTCATGGAAAAAAAAAATCAGAGTTAATGTTATTTTTTTATGCAAAACGGACGTATACGCTCATAAAAGCTTGCACAGCACATATTACTTTCTAATAACCAAACACATCAAAAGAGGGTTAAAATACCTACAAATCGATATATAACACATATAATATTAATGCTGTAAAAAAAAATTGTGAACAAAAAACGAATACAAAATCTTTAAACAGCTCCCCTGTAAAAAGTATTTTTTTGACATGTGTCGCTTTTGTATTTAATGGACGATGTATAGATTTAAAATATAATATAAGATTATGCATTCGTGACGAACTATTTTTTATATTAAATGACATAAATACGTATAGTATGTATATGTAATATTTAAGGCTGTGGCATGATAAGGAAACATCTTGTGCCTTAACAGCTTTTCGGGCTAATCTGTTCCGATAAATGTAACTATTTATAAAAAAAAAATCTGTTCTGGTTTTTTTCTTTAAAAAAAGACGTGGCTGATGCTGAATTTTAGTGTAACACTTACTTCAAAAGAAGATAGCCCATAGAAAGCTATTAAAGCTCACGATTCGCCTAGTTAACGTAACGGTACCTACTATTACCTAGTTTGTTCTGTTAATGCATAACCGTGTCAAACTTGAAACTTTATTTTTAGTTCGGGAAAATGTCACGACCCACACAAGTCAAGGTTCCCTATATCCTAATAATAAGTAGTTCATGGAAACAAATGTGTTCCGAAGGTTAAATAAATCACTTTTTATTGGAATACGACATATTTATTTATAGATTCTGCTTTTTACATTCATATTATTATGTTCATTCTAATCAACTTTTTTGACACTCTTAAGCCCCATTAGCACAATATCGAGTTAGATTACTAATACAAGTATAACTGGTTAAGTCCATACATTTTTGACACTACTATTTAATTCGTTTGATCTCTGGTTAGTATACTCGTACAAGTTTAACCTTGTGTTACCGGTCAAAGCCGAGATTGTGCGTATGGAGCTTTTGAATTATAAAGTCAGACTTTTTCTTCTTGTCATTAGGTCACGGCGTCAATATTTATAATTTAACTTTCTACTCTTTTTGCAATTTAAAAAATCTTTGTTGGATTCTTTTTGCTATGCAAATGACAATCATCATAATATTAAGACGATGAATTTATATAAATAAAATGTGTCTATTTGTAGCATGTTGGTCTCAAGGGTTTCTAAAGGCATTTTTACACATAATATAATAATGTTAGAGTTTTTTTACTGATTCGGCATTAAATTTTTACCGTTGCAACAAATGAAAAAAATAAAATATTATACTAATGTATGTAGGTAAGTTATATTTAACTAATGAGTACTTTTTGATTTCAGGTAATCACTTCCTACAGTTTTCTTGATCATCATTTGAATAAGGTAACTTCATGCAATGAAACTATTTGAATAGTTTATGGCGTACATTTATCACTTTCATTGCGGACGAGTGCTACGCGCTACGCTCGTAGCCGATCCCGTGATTTTTCCGCTTTGTAACGAAAATGGATCTCCCACAGAGAACTCCCCTCGGGAGTTCCCCGCGCTCAAAGTGTTAACTATATCCCGTCGTTCCGAACACTTTACAGGGTTCGTAAACTACGGATGACTGACATTGGAGGGAATTGGATAGATATACCTCCATCAAATTTGCCGTGTGGTGACGGCAGTAAGAATACATTTGTCACCACCCCAACTCCTCCTGCGGGTGTCGTAAGAGTCGACTAAGGGATTGAAGTGTCACCATTCTACAAGATTGATGATGGGCAGCAGCGTCATCATAGTGGACACATTACTGCGATCACCAATATGCTTGCCCAGCGTGGCAATTATGGGCATTTACCTCCTAATGCGTGTATACGCATAGTTAATAGGAGAGGCCTACTTCCAGCAGTGGACTAACATAGGCTGATGATGATGATGATAACCTCCATCAACATAATACAATAAGTACAAAACTACCTACAAACAAAATATACTGAATAACTATTGCGGTAACTGAAGAAAATATTAGGTATAAGGTACCATTACATATACATATGTAGCAGCAAAACATGTAGTGAGGTCTAATGTCAAATAATCGACAAGTATTTTAGGATGCTATTTTTAAAACCGAATCTCATTGGAATAGCATATTGACGTGTTTAATATTCATGAGGTGTGGTCTAGGGGAAACGCGGTGCGATTTCTGGGAGGTACTTCATCACTTGACCAACTCAAATGTATTATTTAGCTGGGCACCAAGATTGAAGATCTTGGCTCGTTTATAAGACATTCCAGACATATTTATCTTAGGAATAGAACCATAATAATTCACTGAATTCCAACAAAGTATTTTCAGTACGTAAAGATTTTATAAATTGCAAAAAGACTAGCAATGAAATCGTAAATTGACGCCGTGACATGACAAGATGAAACTAGGTTCATAGTTTATAATACAATGGTTATTTTATACAATTGTGGCAAAAAACTGTACGTTATAGACGCGTGCAAGTTTAGGGATTCACAGGTTTACTGAATCTTTAAAAACCTATACATTTTGTTGAAGAACCCCGTACTGTATTTTATCAATAATGTCATTCATTAATCATTAATATCATTATACTTACGTAAAAAGTGAAATAAATAATTAAATAAAGCTGTAATGGATCTGGCCGTGTGGTGACGGCAGTAAGAATACATGTGTCACCACCCCAACTCCTCCTTTGGGTGTCGTAATAGTCGACTAAGGGATTGAAGTGTCACTGACCATTATTTGATAAAAGATGCATGATGGGCAGCAGCGTCATCTTTAGTGGACACGTCACTGCGATCGCCAATCCGCTTGCCCAGCGTGGCAATTATGGGCATTTACCTCCTAATGCGTCTATACGTATAGTTAATAGGAGAGGGCTACGTCCAGCAGTGGACTATCATAGGCTGATGAAGTGAAGAAGAAGAAGTAATGTATCACTTTTCCGTTAGGCATAAATATAATTATTGACACACAGATCGTCTGCCAGTCAGGTTACACTAAATGTCGCCTTTTTACGATAAAAATAATTTTGTTCTGGCTCATAAATGTTGATAAAGTGTTTGCTGCAATGCTGACATTTCCGACAGTCGATTATTTTCGCGGGCAATAAATATTTGCTATGAAGCAGCTAGGACTATTTTTCTCTCCTATTCTATCTTTTTTCATCAGACAAAGTCCATGTTGTTGATCGAAATCGTTTCAAATTCAAATTCAAATGTTTTATTGCGTTTCATGTGTGGTACATATGGTGCTTATATATAGCTTTTTATCCAGTCAAGGTAAAATGACGGACAATTTTGCCTGAACTGATATAAAAATCAGACTAGTTTGATCTCTTTGATGATGTTTTTGACAGTTATTCTAAGGAGCATCCCGATTTAGTTTAGATCGCGGTAGCCCCCCTAAAAGAGTTTCTCAACGGCTGGCCAGAGGGTAACCGGGTCGATTGGAGAGGGGGAGGCCTTTACCCAGCAATAGGGCAGGCTTAAATAGGCTTTAATAAAAAACTATTACAATAAATGTAGCACGAATATCGGCAAATGAACCGACAAATTCCGATGAATCAATCGGAAATGGACAATTAGTCGATCAGAATTGAATTGTGGTTAGACACACTGCACCGCCTGTTACATTACATTAAATTAAACTGAAGCAAATGGGCGTAAGTATCCGCAGTTTCATTATATCATGGCCTCATCATCAATATCAGCTGCTCGTCTACAGTACAAAAAAGTCACCGTTCCTTTAACGGCGAATAGTTGCCAGTCTGTCGGTGTTCCACAGATTGCACTTCGGGAAGTGTGCTCAAAAGCTTCATGAGCTTATTCCGCCATCCCCTTTTTACCATCGAAACTCTAGACGCACGGCCGGGTTCCATCTTTAATTTTCAGATATTTCATTTATTCGAACGAAGCGCTTCGCGTCTTCTTTCCTTATGCGTACTGCCAAGGAGTGGAATTCTCTTTGCGAAATCATAATTATAACCCGTCAACCTTAAAGTCAAGGGTGAATAGGCACCTTCACAGGCAAACTCACTCCATCGCAGGCTGCGTCTCTGCCTTTGGCTAGTCTGTGGCCATGAGTAAATCCATTTCAAATAATTAAAAAAAAAAAATTTGCTGACTGGTTTAAAGGGAGTGCGTATCTTTTGTTCGTGTTTATAGCCGATAGTTCATAGCTTAGTAGCTCGCGGTGAGACCAGTGCCTTAGGTAGAAAATTGTGTATATATTATATTTATGAACGGACTGTACTTTTACAATTACAGGGTGTAAGTCTAATACGGGCGAAGCTCTTAACGGGTGTTAGTTTACGACATAATAAGTACATTCAAATAACTTTTACTTAAAATTGGAGCAACAAAATTTTCCATACAAAATAATTCGGCGCGCAATGTAGAGCGACATACGCGAGTTAAAGATTCGATGACAGCTAATTTCAAAAGCAGATGACATAACTGCCATATCAACAATAACAAATGTTCGTACCTACATTGCTGCTCCGATAATCTTAAAAAAAATCTGTGGGGTCATAATTGAGAGTAACTTTAAAAAAACCTTGTAATCCATGATTACACTAATGAATCCCATGCCTGGTTTAAATGATCGCTCGTATTAGACTTACACACTGTATAACTAACATGCGACTCAAACATACTTAATTTTTTAGCGAAACGGGTTACTCACGTATTTAACTCGATAATTGTTTGACATGTTTCGATCCATTTAGAGGACCCTCGTCACGTGCACGTCTCGCTTTGGTCGCTGGTACTCCATGACGAGGATCATTTAAACGGATCGAAACATGCTAAACAACTTATCAACTTGAATTAAGTGTCCTGTTTTGCTGAATATTTAAACTTACTGTACTTTCTTGTATTTATTTTATTTATTGAAAAAAATACTAGTATAAAAGAGCAGGTTGTTCAAATTTCTATAGACGCAATACATGTAAAGTATTTTACAAACAAACGCCCATAAATCACGCTATCAGGGTTGTCAACACGATCAATTGAACCGATATGTGGCACGCAACCCTATTTGAAGTACCAGATTGAAATGTATTGATCCGTCTATTCTGCCCAATCATTCGGCATAACAGGCATAAATGACATCCGAAAACGTATTCAATTGTTTACCGTATTCTCGAGCGATTAAATTGTATCCCATCAAAAACATTACATGTAAAAAGGTGCAAGTCTCGCAGCATAACAGTTGTTACACCACAAAAAAGTTATGAGATCAATTGTTTAACCAAGTCCATATTTCTGTAGTTACTACAAGGGGGTATCCATAAAACTCGATTTCTACTAACTTGCCTAACTTGAAACTGCATGTAGAAATAAAAACTTGTAGGTATGGGACCAATAAAAATATTTGGCTAGAAAACCCACAATCCAAAGAACTCTTTGTTCCAACCCGCTTCATTCCGCCATATAAACTTATTTGCAACAACCGCATAATTAATTTTGTATTAGCATGTATTTGTATGGGATTACAAACTTATTTGAGTAGTTTGCATAACTTTAAAATCTGGCAGAAATTTCCAATTTTCAGATTTTCTGAGTAATAGGTAGGCTATAAACTACTTATGTTTCAAATTTCGACCTCCTAGGCCATCTAGAAATACCTTAGATTATTGATGATCGGTGAGTCAGTGAGTGACAAAACTAAGGAACTTTGACATGCGGTAATTTTTAAACTGCAAGTTATAATTGAAATCAAACAAGATTATTATGTAAGTCATGTTATGGCCTACACGTCGCAGAAAATTCAGACTTCTAGCTGTAACCAGCGCGAAATTACAGACTGTTGAAAATGGCCTGAACGGCTTCGAGAAAAGGATGGTACGGCCGTGCCTTTTTTTTGCTCGACTTGGCGGGGGCACTGCCGTGCCCCCAGATACTTGAACTGGCTTTCTAATACAATTTCGACCGTTAAGCGATTTCGAATAGTGTTATTGCTCAATAAAAGCCGCTTAAGGTAGGTACTTATGTTTCCTTAAACCACGCCCATCTGAAAAAGACACGTTTATGACTCTCACGCATGAAACGTAGCGTTTATCAACCGACCTACTCTTCAAGCTTTCTCTGTGAAAGTAGCTTTATGTAGGGATCTAAAAATTCTCTATTTCCTAAAAAATTCACCGCAGTCTATGTATCCGGCTGGCCTATTATTGGTTTAGGCCAGGTACGGGAACCGGTATTTTAAAAAATCCTCGAAATGCCCCAATAATTTTAAATGTTTTATATTCTTCAGGTACCTACTAGGTAGGTTCTCAATATTTTATGTAATTTACAACATCGTATTTCAAAATTACTCCAATAACTTTTAAGTTATAAACCGAGGAAGGAAAAAGAACGAAAAAAGTAACGTTATTTTGTATGGAAAGAATGCCGATATACTCCCGATATACTCTCTGCTACGCCTAAAGGTAAACTGTTAGAGAATGCCCTATCGCATTCAGGTCGCCTTTTGTGCTTCAAAGTTTTATTTTTGTGCAATAAATAAATAAATAAACAATCCCTAGTTTACGTATCAGCCACGAAGGCTGATAAGGGTTTAAACCCCACCACCTTTGATTTTGGTGAACTAGGACTTTTTGCTTTCATCCTATTCGAATGACACAGCTAGGTATGTCTATTATAATTAAACTATATTCATAATTATTAGTCTCAAAGAGGACTTTGATTTTGAAAAATAATTCTCTCGATAATTTGATTTTGGATCTTATTTTTCTTTTTGAAAAACCTAGAATTTACAATAATGTAGTATATTTATTGGTATTGTATGTATATATTTCATAGGTATGTACCTATTAATAGTTTACTACGTGTTTCCAAATGCACCGCCTACAATCTTTTCTTCTTTGCCTTAAGGTTGACTGGTAGAGAATGCCTCATAGCATCAAGTTCGCCTTTTGTACATTAAGCTGTTCTTTTGTGCAATAAAGTCTAAATAAATTAATAAATATACATATAATAGTCTTCAACATAATCAAACTTCAGATATAAACCCTCGGTAGGTAAACAAAATAATTACCTACATAAAAACCTACAAATAACACTAAATAAAAACGAATATAATTAATAATAATAAGATATTAATATTTTTGGACATCTTTACACAAATCGACATAGTCCCACGGTAAGCTCAAATAAGGCTTGTGATGTGGATACCAGGCGACGATATATATAATAGATAGATACATATAGATACTTAAATACATAGACATCCATAACCAAGGAACAAATATTTGTGATAAATAAATACACACATAATGCCCTCGCCGGGATTCGAACCCGGGACCCTCCAGCTTCGCAGGCAGGGTCACTACCAACTAGGTTACGGAGGCTGACAATTAAACCTAAAATACATCTAAAAAATTGTGCCCCCCCCCCCTTGGCATGGTGTCGAGAATGCAGGCAGCATTTCCCCGCTGTATTGCAATACTAATACTTTGCGCGAGGAAGCTGCCAGCTCTTCGGTCACTGGTAGTGTTGACCAATTTTTAGCGAGTTTTTTGTGAAGCTGAATAGCATTGGGACACCATGGGCCTGGGTCAAAATTATTTTTGTGGTCTTATTTTGTGTCCGTAATTTTTACTTGTGTCCCTTTTTACTTATGTCTGGAGCATAAGGACTAAAACTGTATATATATTAGTACTCGGGACCTAGCTGAAATCCACAATATTTTAATTTTCGACTAACACTGCCAACAGCTGATTCTAATATTAGAATCAATAACGATTACGTACCGTTTCGTTTCTCGCTCCGCTCACCGCCCCGCTCATCATGCTTCCGCTTCCTGTTATAACTCCGCGCCGCTAGCAATGAATTCAATGTTTGTGAAACGTCATATTGTCTCCGCATGGATTGAATTTCATGAAGTATTCAAATGTGCTTCGTACAATAGCTTGAATAGCTAAGTGATTCGAATTCACGCTTTTATTTGAATTGCTATAGCCATATAGCTATAAATTCCCAAATTAGAACTTTCAAATTAAAATATGAAAACAGCTCTTTTCAAAGCACTTAACACATAAACAGACAAATAAAAGTAAAAAATCCTGCGGTTTTTTCTCTTCAAAAAAATCTGTTTAAAAAAAAACAAATAGTTATTTTGTCGAAAAAATTATTAGGTACGTGAATTGTCGCAAGTGAAGGCCGCTGGATGCGGGTGGCACAGGACCGATCATTGTGGCAATCTTTGGGGGAGGCCTATGTTCAGTAGTGGACGTCTTTCGGCAGATATGATGATGATGATGTGAATTGTTAAGTTTGTCGGTTAAGTATTATTTAATTTTAAGTACTTATCCATAAAAAGTATCAAATACTATTACTGTCATCATGCTCTATTTGAAATACGATACTAATTCTATTCGTTACTACAGTTACATTAGCTTTCGAGAAATAGAAGATTGTGAGTGTAAAGACTTATGATAAAAAAACCATTGCAGTAAGAAT
>JALPQI010009681.1:0-46514 GCA_025490895.1 Thaumatotibia leucotreta | reverse complement strand
CTTAAATTTGATTTTTCATTCATCAAAACTGCCGTATTAGGATTTGCAACCTTTTTGAATTAAAAATATATTCGAATGTAACAATCACAGGAGCCATATTTATACATGATGCTGTTTTGAATAAAGTAAATATGTATGGTTTAGATTTCTTTATAAACAAAGGAGCCGCAATACGGAATGTGGCAGTTAGGATTCTAAAATGTACACTTCGTAGTACGTTTCAAAAAACATTGTTGCTTTTACAACCGTTTTTTAATTCAGTATAATATTAAAATCCATAAATGTACCAGATTGAATGATTGAGTATCTTTTGCATGAAATCTTAAAAAATACAATACATCTTATAAAAACAGTAATTGTAAAACGTGGTACTTTGTATTGTGTTTGTTTTACTTAAAAGTATATTAGAGATTGTGTGGAAGATGACTGTGAATTTTGTGTACCTATAATTGCGACTACGAAGAAACAATAATGGAATAAACTTCGGATTATTAAGTATTTGTCATACTTTCCTATTATATTATTTGTAAACAATACAAGTAAAACAAACAAAGGTCTAACCCCGTTCTATGTTTTAACGAATCTAAAAACTTATATTAGTATTATTTATTTTTTCACTTTTGGGAATTGCAACATAGGGTTGATGACTGTATTTAAAATAAATTATTAGAAATTATGCACGGCATCATACATGAATAAATTATTACTAAAATATAGACTGCAGTCATTATTGTACAGAACTTTTATTTAATATAAGTGTAGTATACAAACGTGACGTTACTTTTGTGTATTTCATGTAAATCTTTCAAAAATCGAAAAAAGATGTTGATTTGACTTGACAGTCATCATACCTATTGATTCACTACATAGGTAGTACCCAAGTACTAGCGCTAAATTGTCATGTCATCTAGAAAATAAATGTTACATTATTACTAATCATAAGTAGATTTTTAGGAAAGACTTATTATCTCTGCAATTAAATATTGAAAGATATACCTTTGTATCGGCAAAAATTAAGTTCTTGCATCAATTCTAATGAAAAAACTAGTAAACCGTCAAAACATATCAATTTGGATCATTTAGTATGGGATCATAGTAAACACCACACAAATACAATACACATAGAAAAAACAAATAACTAAAGATGTACTTAACCGATTTTTATTATTTAGGTACGTGTTTTTAGGTGGGCTATTTCCGGTTTATAGTAAAAATAAGTGGTGTCAAAGTAAATTCCATTCTCAACAATATAACTTTGATCGCGTTGTATTTATTTTATATGTATTAACTAAAGGTACCACATATTTTTTATATAGCAGGATAATTTTTGAAGAAATCCGATAATTATATCTGAATTTTAAACTAGTACGTCCGTTAAATTCATCAAAATATGTAACCAAAGTTAAAATTAATCAAAGTAACCCCAGTTTACGGTACCAATAAACATGTTCTGACAATATGTAAGTAAAGAAACAGTAAGAAAACGTTTTGTCTGGTTCAGTTTTGTTAAAAAAACAGTATTTCTATGTTTAAGACATCATTTTATGTATGATTTAAATGAAATAACTGCTTATTTTTTGTATTTGTGGCCTTTGATGGAAAATAAAATATCACAGTTAATGTTATTTTTTTTATGCAAAACGGACGTATACGCTCATAAAAGCTTGCACAGCACATATTACTTTCTAATAACCAAACACATCAAAAGAGGGTTAAAATGCCTACAAATTGATATATAACACATATAATATTAATAGTGTAAAAAAAAATTGTGAACAAAAAACTAATACAAAATCTTTAAACAGCTCCCCTGTAAAAAGTAAATTTTTGACTTGTGTCGCTTTTGTATTTAATGGACGAAATGTACAGTCGACGTCAGAGATATCGTTATGGTGTAGGTGCCAAAAATATATTTACACGACTTTATTGCCTTGACATTAAGGTCGTGTAAATATATTTTTGGCACCTAAACCGTAATGATATTATTATCTTTGACGTCGACTGTACCACTTCTGTTCTGAAAGAGTTACAAGTATGTTACATTATTACTCGTATACGCTTTTTACATTTACGTAACTGAAGAACATCGGAGCGAATTTCTTACATTAAATGTTTACAAATAATATAATAAGTGGCATAATAGTGTTCCAATTAGTATATTTTTATCTTCTATTTACAACGTGCAACGTGATTTTATATAAGTACTTAGTTATACGTATCTAAGTCAAAATTAAATTTCGTAGCAATACCAACTTAACCTCGGATGTATAGCAATCGATTTATAGAAATATTGCCTTTATTTCACGTTGAATACGGGTGTTTTCCATTAAGTGAGTATAGCAGATAAGAGATTCTGGAAGTATAGCGCTGAGTTGTTTAGCAGGTATTATTTCCTATTTCTGAATCGCGATAAAATATTATCTGTAGGATAGGTACTTAACGGAAAAATAAACCAATTATTTCCTTAGAGCCACCTCGAGAGATTTAAATATATCAAAAAAATTCTCGATCACAACTCCCACACGATGAATTATTAATAAAATAATGAGAATAATACATGTTTACCATACTAGCTTTTACCTGCGGCTTCGCTCGCGCAGATTTCGGACTTCTATGAAAATAAAATATTTTCAACCGACTTCAAAAAAAAGGGAAGACCATTTCGACTCTATTTAGTTATATGCATGTTACACGGTTTCCCGCGAACAATGAATCGTACCTATACTATGTTGATGTTTTTTTTTCAGGAGAATCAAAAGAGACCAATATGAGTTACGTTAAAGTATTTTAATTTCATAGACAAATCATTATGTTGTCCAATAGTTTCCAGTAAATTTAAATCCCATCAAAAACAATACTTGTCAATAAAACCAAGTCTCGCAACTCCGTTGTTCTGCGGTAAAAAGTTATGAGATCCATGTGATACCAGTAGGCTTAGCACAGGATTAGTGCGACAATATGTCACCGCGAGATAGACTATCCATCCCTCTTTTATTCATATAGTTAATAAAAGATGGAAAATCTATCTCGCGGCGACATAGTGACATACCAATCATGTGCTAAGCATACAAGTCGGTTATTAATTTATTCAGTCTCTACTTAAGCGACTTTCTGTCTTAACTAATACGTCCAGTCTCTCAGACCACGATCGTGGACCATAACAATTGAAAATCAATTGTGTCTGGAATCTTCGTACTCGAAGCATTAAGTTGTTGGTTATACGTTGTTTCATAGACAACATTTTCGCAGAATATTAGATCATAGAAAATGTTTCTCGTATTTTATTCATTTCATAGAATGATCATTTTTCAGCGCTCTTTATTACATTATTTAATCTGGTATTGTATATTTTTTATTCTTCAGATATGTAGTTCTTAGAATTTCGTTTCATAGCGTATTCAATCAAATATTATTAATTCGTAGGTAAAGTATTTAGTGTCTGTAACAGTTGTTTCAAAAACTGAATGTTCATAGAATGTTGTTTGTCATTATATCAAACTTAATATTTTTTATTCAGTCATAATTAAACTATAGAATTATCATTACATACCATTATACAAATACAAAAGAAATACCTTTGTCCAAAAAGTGTTGTGTTTAGAGTAGGGGAGGTACAAATTTGTTATTTTTTAATGCTAATAATATTTTTTTTGGCTTCGCAAGGATGACGATACGTAAACAATTAATTAAAAGTAAGTAGGAATTTTATTTATCCAGGAAACTACGCTCGAAACCTAACCAATCCAAGTCGGTTTTACCCTGATTTATTACTTGGATTGGTTAGATTTTGCCTACAATCTACCTACTTTTTCTGGTAGCAATTTGTTTTTTTTAGAAGGAGGGCGAATCAGTGTCTACGAAACAAAAATGCATGAAATGTGACTCATTAGGTAAGAATATCAGTATGCAATAAAGTAAATAGTGGAACTAAACATTATATAAACTAGTAACTATAAAACAACAATCTATGAAATCAGTGCCTACAAAACAAAAATACATGAAATGTAATTCTAGTGTTTGGTTACTTTGTAAAGTAAAAAAGTTAGATAGTAAGTATGGTGTTCTGCCTTTTCGCCGTTTTTCATTTGCCAACCAACGTTTCGCCGAACTTTTACTTCGACAACTAACGATTGGCAAATTTTTGTATGACAACGTTTCACTTGGCAGAATTATTGTAAAGCAGATTATTATAACGCAACTAAACTTTTGGCGGACTTATCATTTGTCAAATGGTTCACTTGACCGAACAACTCATGAACGATTAACGTTTCGCTGATGCAACAGTTGCCTTTTCATACATTTGGCAAGTTACTAAGAAGCCTACCCATACTTAATTCTTTTTTTGGCAAACATAGAAAAAAACAATTTTTACTATTACTTATATGGATAACCAGAAGGAAATAATGTATTCTATTATTAGTATAGGTAATAATTACATACACTAACGGTCTGATTCATAGCCCCGGATAAATATATCCGTCAGATAAAATTATGTATGTCATTTGTCCCCGTCACATCATCAGCCTGATGATGTGACCGGGATGGGACGGGCAGTCCACTGCTGGACGTAGGCCTCTGCTATCAACTATGCGCATAGACGCATTAGGAGGTAAATTCCCATAATTACCACGCTGGGCAAGCGGATTGGCGATCGCAGTAATGTGTCCACTATGATGACGCTGCTGCCCATTATCAATCTTTTATCAAATAATGGTCAGTGATACTTCAATCTTTTAATCGACTCTTACGACATCCGCAGGAGGAATCGGGATGGTGACAAATGTATTCTTACTGCCGTCACCACACGGCCAAATAAAAAATATTTTATTTGAGCATGTCGAAACAAGCCCTCAGTAATCGGTCTATGCGACATAAATAGAGAATCAATACTCGGGCTCAGCGATGTTTCATTACTTTTATCGGGCAGATGGCTATAGTCGGCAGCTTGTATAAGTACTCTGAGAATTCCGCAAATAATGTAAAACATCTATAACAAGAAAACAAGATCGCCATTTTTCTCAGTTACTATTCCTTTTTAAAATGTCAATGGCTTTTGTCCTTAATCGTTTGCATAGATATGTATCATTACGTAACATTTTAAAATGTCGATTGTTCTGGGGTCATTTCGTGCCTTTAAACTTCTCTGAGAGAGTGTCTTTTCTCACTCAACTATACTGTTTTGTACTGCCTTTATTTTTTATTGGTATTAAATTGTGTTTTTTGAGAAATCTTGCAATTGATTGCATTTTAGAATTTACATTTAGTCTGTGGTTATCTCTTTTTGTCGAAGGTCCATCTTTTTCACACTACAATCCTTTCAGCAACGGTATCACGGAATGTCATTTGAGTAACTTATTCTATCTCGTGTTCTTTTCCACAAATATTATTACGTTATTATTTGACATTTTCTATATAGAAAACTTGTTTTCTAACCCAGTAATATTTTGTGCATACTTTTTTATGATACATAGCCTTGATTGGGCCCACATTGTTAGATATGTAACTTTTGACTCCATATATGTCACGATGAAGATCGTTAGAAAATCATTTGAAAATATTTTTATTTATTCAAATGAAGAAGAAGGAATATCTGAAAGTAATGCTTACAAGGTCAAATCCAATATTATGAAGTACAAACAACTGCAGGATAGGTGTCAGCTTACAAATAAACTTCAAGCGATGGTAAGTCAGCCCTAAATTATTACATGTGCGACAAGTTACTTATGTGCAGTGAAATTTGCACAGATTTTGAACAAGTAAAAATAAATTGAAATTCAAATTGTATCTCAATGCAATTCATTTGGGCAGTTTCGTGGGTTTGGCATATTTCTTTAGAAATTATGGCCAATCAATACAAATCTGCATGTATTTTCCACAGGACACATTTGATATGACCGTAATCGACGATAATTCAGAATTTATAGACATCGGCAATATTTTAAACACTGTTTTTTTAATATTTTCACTTAATTTTTCATTCCAATAGAAATAAGCTATACCTACTGCGGACAGACGGACATGGCGAAACTATAAGGGTTCCGTTTTTTACCATGTTGGCTACGGAACCCTATACAGGGTGTAATCGATAAGTGTTTACAGGCCATAATTCCGTAAATATGAGAGATATCAGAAAACTTTTAACTGATATCGAAAGTACGTTACCCAACAAATAAAATTACATTACATTACAACATATCTGCGTTGATGATATCTCAAATAAAAAAAAACCATAATTAGGCATGTTTTCTAAAAGGTTTGAACAAAAAAATTCAAATTTGTTTTTTTTTTTATGATGTTAAAAATGGTATTTTAACATTTTTTATTTTGGATCATGAACTTTAAAATTGAGTAAAAAAAACTTTTATAAAAAAGAAGCTTTTATTATGTTTTCTTAGATTGTATACACGTTGCTTTAATTAAATAAAATAATAAATAGTACGTTTATTGCTTAATTTGGTCAAAAATTAGCAGTTCATTTTAAATTTTGGGATTTTGGCCAAAAACACCAAAAAATTCATTAAAAAAAATAGTCAGACTTCGTCAAAGACAACAATGGCTTAAATGATTCTAAATGGTCTATACTTACTTCACCTTAAAGCTTTGCATCGGACCACCAATCACCCTGTATATTCGGCCGGTGACCAGTCACTTTCCGGCCTCAGTAGAAATGTACTATTTCTAAAACATGACTGTAATGAAATATTGTTGTTATGTTCCTTATAATAGGCTGCGAAGTATGACGTTTCAGGTGCGTCTAGGACAAGAGGTCGTTAATGGAATTTAATACAAGTCTTTAAGGGCTGGCAAAGTGCTCTTTTAAATTCCATTCCACATCAATTTGTGGCACGGGCAACATGACATTCTGCCATTATGCAATACTATGCATGTAAAAAAAGGTTGCCAGCCTTAAACCTATTCTATATATCTTCGGCCGGCAACACCTTTCATCTTGGCCACTATAGTAATGCACTATTTCTCAAACTTGCAATGAAATGTTGGCATTAAGAACCACCAAGTCGCTGGTTTGATGATTAAACTTGATATGTAAAGGCACTTCATAAACTACTTAACAGTCCTAGGACTGCAAAGTACCGGAAGGAAGCTGCTTTAAAAAGTAAAATTACGAAAGTAACTTGTAAAGTGGCAGAAAATCTTGGCATTTCACCGTAAAAAAGAACTACTTCTGTCGATGTCATCGGGTAAAAGATTACCTCAAATAGTTTAAGAAGTTTGACGTATAAATTGTTTTTTTTTTTACATTGTAGACGTGTGTCATTTCGTTCTTTGATTTATTTGTTTGTGTACAGTTAAAAACAAAATAAGGTGTACACAAAAAAGTTCAATAATATGTCCCAGTGCACTATTCTGTGTGTAGACGTAGTAACATAATTACGAGCGGATTTTTTCGATACTTATTTTTGCACTTGACTGCAGGTACTACGAAAATGACTTCCAATATTTCATTGCAAAAGTGGCATAAATTAAGCTCTATACAAATCTCGGTGAGAAACTAGGTTACAGGCCGCGTATCTCTATCTGGCCTGTAACCCTTCGTTTTCCGTCCTCTATAGTAATGTAAATACTATTAAAGCATGAGTATCGCGAACCTTTTAAGAAAGCGCAAGCTTTATTACATCATCGATACGTTTAATATTAGATCCTTAACTCCTTACCTATAAAATTGGGGATTTGTATGTAGATACAGTTTCAATGTAAGTTTGTATTTGTACAATGGATTAACCATTACTAATAATGTTCGACACTTCTCTGAAATGTGTGTAAATTTACCTTTCTTTCAATATTCTAGCTAATATAATGTTTTTAGGGTTCAATCATAGTCAACTAAGACTAAGAACCCTTATAGTTTCGCCATTTCCATCTGTCCGCAGTATAGCTTATTGCCCTCATTGGCGTTACTACTAGAAAAATGTAATTTTGTAAATGTATACATATTATTAATCAGGCCGACAAAGTGATAAAATAAAATATAAAAAAATTGAGTAGGTTCCCCTACACGTAAAGTTGGGATGTTTTTTATTTTCATTTTGCTGTAATCCTATATTGTGGAGTATCATTGAATACCTCTATGTATTTAAAAAATAATAAGGGTCCCAGAAGAAAGCTATTTTCCAAAGTCAATACTTTGGAAAGCCGCTCCAAACGAAACAAAAATTGCCCTATTACTTTTTACCTAATACTTTGAAATAAAACTATTTTGAACATAATTGGCCCAGTCGTTTTTGAATAACTACGGAACCCTATACTGAGCATGAGCCGACATTTTCTTGGTCGTTTTTCTTAATGACAGCACCTGGGCAAACTCAAAGGTTAGCTTTTGAATAGATTACTTAAAAAAGACTAAGTATTTTTGCAAAAAATATGGTGTTTCCATGGTGGACTTTTGAAAAAAGAATGTCGGAGTTACTTCTGAAATAATTAAATTGGGTACCAAATTTATAATATACTAATGTCGATGAATTACGTAGGTTGCCCTGAAAGTTTCGGGAATCGGAAAAAATACGCATTTTAATGAAATAAAAGTACTTTTATTGTTTTTCAAAGTATTCTCCTTTGTGTTTAATTCACTTTTTCATTCTCTGAAACCAGTTTTTAAAACAGTTATTGAAGTCTGAAGTGGGGTTTGACAAAATGGCCATTTTATAAGCGCCGACTGCTTCTTCCGCGGTCTGAAAACGCTGACCACGCAACCGATTCTTTATTCTCGGGAAAGTAAAAAAATCGTTGGGACTTAGGTCGGGGCTGTACGGAGGATGGTCCAGTAATTCGACGTTTTCGCCCTTCAGATAGTCGTCTGTTTTCTGAGCGGTGTGAGGGCTGGCATTATCATGGTGTAGTATAATACGGCGGTTAGGGTTAGTTTTTCGCAGTTCAGCAAAAACAATCGGTAAACAAACGCCTATATACCAATCGGCATTGACAGTTCTTCGATCTTCAAGAGCGATAGTTGCCACGTGACCCGATTTGGAGACAAACGTGGCTACCATTTTTTTGATCGTGCTGCGAGAACGAACAACTTTTGTCGGCTTCGGTTCGTCTTCGTAAACCCAAACTCGAGATTGGTTTTTCGATTCAGGCTCATATGCGTAAATCCATGATTCGTCACCTGACACAATACTAAAAACGGCATTTAAGCTTCCTCCATTAAATCTTTTTAAAGTTTTGCGGCACCAATTGACTCGTACCGTTTTCTGGTCGTCAGATAACAAGTGAGGAATCCACCGGGAAAATAACTTCCGCACGCCCAACTCTTGTTGTAAAATAACTTGTACCTGACTCATTCCAATGCCTAAAGTCTCCTGAATCTCCCGATATGTAACATGCCTATCTTCCTTTATCAGTTGGCGAACAACATCGATGTTTTGATCGGTAACGGCCGTTTTCGGTCGACCCTCACGTACGTCATCCGCAAGAGACACACGGCCACGTTGGAATTCCGAATACCACCTGTATATGGTCGTCTTTGAAGGTGCTTCACTACTAAAAGCAATAGTTATTCGGTCTCCACATTGTTGTTGTGTTAATCCACTTTTAAAGTCATAATAAATCATTGCTCTAAAACTTTCGCGGGACAGCTCCATTTTCACCAGCGACTCAACGACTTTAAAAAACAATTGAAAATCGGACATTGTTTTTTTTTTCTAAGTGGCCAGTGTTTTCGAATAATGAGATTATGCTTGTAAGAAAGAGGTATAACACATGTCAAATATACGTTCCTAAGTATTAAATTCCCGAAATTTTCAGGGCATCCTACGTACAACGCTAACTTAGTCGTCTGTTTTCTGAGCGGTGTGAGGGCTGGCATTATCATGGTGTAGTATAATACGGCGGTTAGGGTTAGTTTTTCGCAGTTCAGCAAAAACAATCGGTAAACAAACGCCTATATACCAATCGGCATTGACAGTTCTTCGATCTTCAAGAGCGATAGTTGCCACGTGACCCGATTTGGAGACAAACGTGGCTACCATTTTTTTGATCGTGCTGCGAGAACGAACAACTTTTGTCGGCTTCGGTTCGTCTTCGTAAACCCAAACTCGAGATTGGTTTTTCGATTCAGGCTCATATGCGTAAATCCATGATTCGTCACCTGACACAATACTAAAAACGGCATTTAAGCTTCCTCCATTAAATCTTTTTAAAGTTTTGCGGCACCAATTGACTCGTACCGTTTTCTGGTCGTCAGATAACAAGTGAGGAATCCACCGGGAAAATAACTTCCGCACGCCCAACTCTTGTTGTAAAATAACTTGTACCTGACTCATTCCAATGCCTAAAGTCTCCTGAATCTCCCGATATGTAACATGCCTATCTTCCTTTATCAGTTGGCGAACAACATCGATGTTTTGATCGGTAACGGCCGTTTTCGGTCGACCCTCACGTACGTCATCCGCAAGAGACACACGGCCACGTTGGAATTCCGAATACCACCTGTATATGGTCGTCTTTGAAGGTGCTTCACTACTAAAAGCAATAGTTATTCGGTCTCCACATTGTTGTTGTGTTAATCCACTTTTAAAGTCATAATAAATCATTGCTCTAAAACTTTCGCGGGACAGCTCCATTTTCACCAGCGACTCAACGACTTTAAAAAACAATTGAAAATCGGACATTGTTTTTTTTTTCTAAGTGGCCAGTGTTTTCGAATAATGAGATTATGCTTGTAAGAAAGAGGTATAACACATGTCAAATATACGTTCCTAAGTATTAAATTCCCGAAATTTTCAGGGCATCCTACGTACAACGCTAACTTAGTCGACATGGAACTAATATTTTGCATAATTGAACTAATAGCTTCCTGTATGTTCTTCTGTTTGGCAGGTTATTATTGCTATGGCGGTTCGTTTCCTATTTGGAACTTTGAATAACAAGTTTCATCTTAATGATGTGGACAGAGACGGCAAAGTAGGTGTACCAAAATAATACCTATTATACTTATTTTAGGTAAACTTCGTACATGTGTCGACTATGAAGGTTTTTGATACTTTTTTTCGTAATTATGGTTTCGTAGTTAGCTACGTAAGAGGGATTATTTTTCGCCGTTTCGTAATTGATTACCAAAGCGGAATTTATTTTCCGTTTTCGTAATTGCTTACCTATTCTTCTTTCGTAGTTAATTACCAAAACATATTTACTTTTCTTATTTGATAATTGATTACAAAAAAATAATTTAGTGCACTAGTTAATTTTCATAAACTGCCTAATACTGTCTTTGAGATCATTGATCCGTTTAGCCGTTTTTCGTTTTAGCCGATAGATATCCTCTGCTGCTGGACATAGGCCTCCCCCAGCCCCCCTGTTTTAAAGATCGATCATGAGCAGTCGGCATCCAATAGATCCCCGCTATGTTTTCCAGGTCATCGGTTTATCTTGTTATGTAAGAGCAATACCGGGATTCCGGTATTGAGCTTACAAAAATACCGGTATTGGAAGCCCTAGTACATATGTACCAACAATAGGAAAAATCATCACTACGTAACTATGAATAATTTGGTACAAACTGTATAAAATTTTTATATTCCATTTTGTAGAAATATAAGCTATCAAAGTTCCGATTTAATTATTTATTTAGAATTTATTGAGTGTTAATGCTAATTTATTGAATAATCGAATTAATTAATTGCAAAACTCCAACGGATTCCATTTTGTAGACAACTTAGTGACTACCTGCAGTAACATAATTATCTTAACCGATGTAACTACGAAACTCAATTACTAAAAAGGAATACATTCATGTTTGATAATGAACTACCAAACAGTGAAAAGTAATTCTCGATTCGTAGCTAAATGACTGCGAAAAAATAAAAATGATTTCCTGCTTTGTATTCAACTACGAAACATATGACGAATGCAGAAAATAAATTCCGTTTTGGTAATCAATTACGAAACGGTGAAAAATAATTCTTCTTACGTAGGTAACTACGAAACCATAATTACGAAAACGGACCAAAGGTTGTCTGCCACTATGTCAGCACTGTGTCGTACTGTCCAACAAACTTCTGAACTTAACTTTAGTGACTTCATTTTACTTAATCTGACCCATTCGCTTGCTGTACCTATTAAATTACACGAATTCAACTTTGTGATAATAAAAGTAATACGTTATAATATTATGTGTATTTAAATGATGCAGATTCTGTAATATGTGGTTAGACAATAAGCTTATGATTTTTTAATATTATGCCTATTTAACGTTATGCATAATGAAAAGTATTTCTATGCCAAATATGCTTTGCGAATTATTATAAGCCCGTTAAAAATATTTTCTTATATTACAATTTTGGTTAAAACAAGTGTAGTTCATATCATATAGTATATCTTAGATACAAATATTGAGACGAATTCACTTATTCCATTTCAGATTATGAATGTATTATTGGATATATTATTTCAAAATGTATACACTGCATTTATGGTATGCGTACCCGTGATATTCGGCGAACTGGCGTCAAATGAAGCTGATAAGATTAGATCAATATTATCAACACAACTCCGAAATCAAACAGGTACCTATACTTTATTACAAAAAAAACGAAAATATTTCTGAATGTATAATGCCTTTTTAGGGTTTTGTAGGTATCTAAAATTACAAGAAAAACAAACCAAAACAGATTTGTCATGTCCGTTTATAATTTACACCTGCTGCAACCCATTCATAGGGACAACAACCTATGGGTGGGTCCCCTTGGGGCCAAACCCAAGTTGCCTCCCAAGTATCAGTTGGAGTGCAAAACCAAACCGATGAAGACAGTCCGGTGATGGGGACCCTGACGGACTTTCCAGAGCACTCGGGTCCGTGGGTGGAGTCGGTTTATTATTACTCGAAGACTGCAGTACGCATACATTTGTCACCCAAGCTCCAACAGTGGGTGTCGTAAGGGTCGACTAAGGGATTGAAGATGTCAGCCTCCAACAAAGCTGGAGGTTCCAGGTTCGAATCCCGGCGGGGGCGTTATTTGTTTATGTGTATCACAAATATTTGTTCCTTGGTCGTGGCTGTGTACATATTTAAGTGTCTATATGTACCTATCTATTAGTTATAATATGTATTTAAAGGTAGAGGAAATCCGCAATGAAATGGACGCGTTATGGAACGGACACTATTGATCTCTTTAAAAAATCTGAACGAACATATCCTTTTTTTTGGTCATTAGCAACACTAATGACCATAGGGTGCATTATCTATGGTCATCAGTGTTGCCAATGACTGCGGATTCCCGCTACTTCTCTCGCGATAGCCAAGCCAAGGGGAACGGTGGGCTTTGGTCTCCCTAATAACGTGTCATGTGATTATTATTTAAAAAGATTATCAATTTCAGATCCACAGCTAATGCAGCAGATAAGGATAGCGCTCAAATACATGCAACTTCGCCCGGGACGCATTGTCATCTGGCGCGTGTTTCCGCTAGACAGCACTCTGCTTATAACATACATCAGCTTCACCTTCTCCTGTATATTGTTTTTACTGCAGTTATATAAATTATTGTAACAGTTTTTATAGATCTTGTAGTGTTTACTGGATATTGTGGAGATATTTTTAACCGTGACTAGCATATTATGGCATCTATGTCGTCAGTGACTGATTCAGGAAGGTGTAATAGGCGCTTAAGCATTCTGGCAAATCAAATTTTGAAAGTTAATACTTCCTTGCGGTATCATATTATGGTACTTTAAGTTTTAGTTCTCACATGTTTGCAGAAATCTGATAGAGTGGTGAATAGTGATAACGTTTATTTTTGTTATCGATTATTGGAAACAAAGGTCATTGGGCGTTTTTGACGTTGGGCTTGAAGGTCAGTGAATGAATTTATGGTAGATTATGGTGATTTTTCAACCTTATAGACTAACAAAAATAAATGTTTGACTGCCTTATACCCATTACATTACACACGTAGAAATAGTACGTTTGACACAAAATGGACGTAGTTATGCAAAACGGAACCAACAAACAGGGAAATACATTTGTATGGAATAAACAAGAGCGAAAACCTCTTAGTTAAGGTGCATGCAGAGCAAAAGAGCTTCGCTGTTCTATCCCCCTACTCTACGAAAATCGATCGTTACACGAAACGTGATTTGTTGATTTCGTAGAGTGGAGGATAGGACAGCGAATGCTCTTTTGGTCTACATGCACCTTTAGACTTCGTAGATCAATCAAATCTTTCGATAATATTACACTACTTACATATACATTTTTTAATGGACAAATTTTTTTGTGTAAATAATACATCATGTATAATTGCATTCGCCGTGTGGTGACGGCATTAAGAATACATTTGTCACCACCCCAACTCCTCCTGCGGGTGTCGTAAGAGTCGACTAAGGGATCGTAGTGTCATTGACTATCATTTGATAAAATATTGATGATGGGCAGCAGCGTCATCATAGTGGACACATTACTGCGGTCGCCAATCCGCTTGCCCAGCGTGGCGATTATGGGCATTTACCTCCTAATGCGTCTATACGCATAGTTAATAGGAGAGGCCTATGTCCAGCAGTGGACTATCATAGGCTGATGATGATGATGATGTATAATGCATCAATGTGTTTATTATTAACCCATCTCATTTTTTGAGACATGTACCATGTTATTTACCAATATCTACTCGTACTTACCTATGATAACCCTCTCGTTTTATTAATTTTTAGTCAATTTTATTGTTAGTATAACTCATGCTTGTTTTGTATTGCTTGTATGTAAGTATTTTGCAAATACTCTCTAATGTTGTGCATACTCGTAGTTTTAATTGGGTTCCAGGCTGTATTAAGTTGTAAGTATTGTGTTATCAATGTTTAAGTTTGAACATATAACAGTGGGTTTTTTAAATAATAAAAAATATATCTACGTCACTATTTTTAGGTAGGTCTGCAACAAAAATGGCTACTTAGGTACGTAAGCACTTTTGACCCTTCGACATATATTACGAGTAGATAGATACACTACATAAAATTAAGGCGAGTTTCAGATGTAACGTACAGTTCTAATAATTATATTACCTAGCACCTGGTAGGTACGTATTTAACTTAATTTATTCATCTATTCGATCCGAAACGAGTCATTCTTGTTTGTTTATAAATTAGGCTACAAACAAATAAAACATAGAAGAAGCCGCTCGCCATATTGAATTGCATTTCAAAAACGGTCCTGAATTTTAGTTGACATGTGTCACCCCCTCTTCAATGCCTCACGGTAAAAAATTTCAATAAGAAACTATAAATACATAAACCGCCATTTACAAACAGTTGTGATTGGTCCATCAAAATTTTGATTATATTGTATAAAAACGTTTGTCAAAGATGTTGCGCCGAAATAATATGCGCGGTGTTAAGAAAAGCGCTAAGTCCTACCCATCTTGGAACAATTGAACAATTGTATTTGGAGGCATTTTTGAGCTGGCGTTAAGGTGCATTCAGACCAAACGAGCATTCGCTATTCTAGCCCCCTACTCTACGAAATTTGATCGTTACACAAAACGTGATTCGTTGATTTCGTAGAGTGGGGGATAGAATAGAGAATGCTCGTTTGGTCTGCACCTTTAGACGTCCATGTTATATACCTATGGTCGCAGAAATTAGGTTTAAAGTGTACATTATCAAGTCCCGCCGAGTTTCTTGCGCCGGTGTTGTTAACTCGGGTCTGAGGTGTAGGGTCACAGACAACAAAACCTCAAGACGTAGCATAGCCGGGCGACCCCCTCTGTCACGCATACGGTGAATTCATTCCATATTAGAGCCACGCCTCCATTGCTAACTTCAGTCTGCGGCCGGCGTTCGTGAGATAATTACGAAAGTTTTAACGTGATTTACGTCATGCAAAATGCATTACTGTTGCGTGAAATTGTGTGGCAAGAATACAAAAACATCTAGTGTGCAAAAAGATGGTATTTCGTTTCAAATGTGAGCATTTTTTTATAAATTTCAATTAAAATTAAAAATAGTTTAAGCATAAAATCTAGTGCACTCGTTGATGTCTTTTTACAAAGTCTCTTTCTAATACTTTGCACGAAGTATAACTCCCTCCCTGTCAAGCGTAACGAGCAGGTAGGCCGTCTGAACTAGGGATGACCGTAGAGTATTTTTGTTTACTATCGATAAGATATTACGATTATATTCAATTATCCTCAAATAAATTCTGGTTTAGTGTAAAGTGTAGAAGTATAATTTTCAAAAATACTATTATGTTAAATAATATTGTGTATCTTCTCTAAATGCCCAAATATGAAAGAAATGAGGATGAATGCTACAAAACGGTCACATGATTGGTGTCCTGCTCCTAGCAGTGTGATATGTTCTCGACACTTTAAACCGGAATATTTCAAATTAACAAAAACGAATAATAGACGAATTTTATATACAACGTATTTTAATGGTAGTTTTTTGGTAACTTTGTAACTACGAGTTAATGATTGTACAAATAAAAGTATATTTTATAAAATTGTTTTTTTTATTGTCTCAGAAAAGATATTTTGTGATATTAATATTTGACCGCAACTTTGTTTGCGTGGATGATGATGATAAAATAATTATCCTTTGTCCTTTCCCGGGTCTTAAACTATCTCCATTCCAAATTTCATCTAAACCGGTTTAAATGTGAAGATGAAGACACAGCAGACAGACGGTACAAAAATTTTTTTTTATATAAAATGCTAATATATCTTCATCTGCGGGGATGATGATGATAATGATGATGATGAATGAAATATCGTATGTCCTTTCCCGGGTCTTAAATAATCTCCATTCAAAATTTCATCTAAATGGGTTCAGCGATTTAAGCGTGTAGACTCAGTAAACTGACAGACATACTTTCTCATTTATGGTATGCATTAGTACGGAATATGGATTTACGGTTTTGTCGGTAAGTCACTGACAAATATCGAATTGTGAAAGCGATAGACATTGTAACCATCGATACTTTTATCGACATTCGGAAATCACTAGCGACTGGCGGACATTTTTGTTTTACACCTCATTGACCTTGAAACGACGAATCACAACACAGTTAGCTCATGTTACGCCGCCCGCACCTCAGCATTTTTGGCAGCATCGGTTTAAATGAAATAATTGTCTAAAGCTACGTCTTTAGGTTATGTTGTCTGTGTGTAGGGTAGAACCGGTAGTCGTTTTTTCCTTTAAGGGTCGGATAGATGTGGGAAATTTTACAGATTCTGTCAAATTTCCCCATTTCGCACACACGCGCACTTCACGCACACTACCTCATTTTACCGAGCGGGGTCAGTGAACCTTGTTGATGTTTATTAATGAAAGCGGCCGAGTTTGTAATTTATCACTACCTCTTTTGAATAATTACACTTGTCAAAGTACTAGATGGTAAAAAAATAGAGAGGGATAGATTTTATAAGACTATCCTTGTCTTTTCGAGTCGTCTCAATGAAATGCAAAAGACAGATTTAATAGGAAGAAGATAAAATGAGTGTTTTAAATCGACACGAGCTAGGAATTTCCTTTTCACACGTGTATCATACGACGTTTTTCAGTACAGATGGCCCTCTGAAGTTTCTACCTGATAAGAAATGAGCCATTTCTCGCACTAGTGCGGCAAAAATCTGTACTAAAAATGGATTTTCAGTACAGATCAATCAATTTGTTACAGTCATCATCAAATATATCTGAACGACCACGGCACTCAAAAATATCTGAGCATGCACACGAACGCCATGATAATAGCGGCCTGCTCAGATATTTATGAGCACCCTGGCCGCTCCGCTATATCAGATGGTGACTGTACAGCATCGTATTCTGATTAGGAAATAGTAAGAGAAAAAAAATCCGCGTTAGAACAAAATGGCTTGATTCGATACTCCGATAGTATGCCTGTTTGACCAACTGGTTGTAAGGCAAGCTATTAGTCCACTATAATAAACAAAAATCTATTTTTCTGATCAGAACACGATACTGTTGAATATAGGCCCTAAGTATTCACTATCAGCAGCTTTTCGTAGACATTCAACTTTCCCACTGCTGTGTGTTCAAAACGCACAAGAGTCCACCAACGATTGCAGTGCCAACGACGCACATTTGCGAGTCCATACTAATTTGATATACACGGTGCTCGTTAGCATTCCGAAAGATTTTAATGCTGAATTCCTGACCACATTTAGAGTCTTTAACCCAGTTATTACTGAAACTTTTTAAAGTGTCGGATTGCTTTGATTTTTAAATATGATGTCTTATAATGAAGTTATATTACAGTAAAAATAAAATAAAAAATATTGATCGTCTGGGAAAGCTGGAAAACGAGTGGCGTTATAAAGGCCGGTAGTAAAATCGGCGGCTACCAGCCAGTAGCTATATCAATGTATTCCGGATTCAAATAAAATACACTATCATTGTTAAACGTTGTATTATTGGCTTTAGATTAAATATAAACAGTATGAGAAGCCACAAAACACGTCTTTGGTGGGTTACTGTATAAAAGTTTTCCCAAAAAACACTTCATTTCTGAAAAACTTATATCACCGACGGCATTTTTCTGGCTCGTGTATCAATTTGTATAATATACCAATAGCTCAATTATCTCATCACTCATCATACACTCATAGTAATAAGTAATTTCTAATTGGTAATTTCTCGGCTCTTCATGGTCTTGCCACTGTCTACGTTCCCTGGGGTTATCCTGGTTTACCCACTTGTATTACTGAGATTTTTGTACACTAGGTAAACGCGTAGAACTCATTCTAGGATTGGAAACTGGAGGCGGGGGTAACTGTTCGTTATCATTTTCAGGTGAATTTTCGGTAGAAATACGTATTTTTTTGGCTAATGTCGACAAAGATAAATCGTCTTCCGAATCCTCAGTTCCCGAATATGAGCTGTATGTAGTCTCTGTGGGAGCCCTTAGCTGAGATCCTAAAACGATTTAAAATTAGGTATGTCAAAACCATATTTACCGAAATGAAAAATAACATACAAAGTTGACTAAAAACAAACCTGGAAGGAAGATTATGTAATGACAGAAATTCCTCATCACCAGAATCTTCATCAGTTACTTCAGTATTAGGATTTTCCGGTAGAAAAATAGTGCTTTCATTGGCAAATCATCATCAGAGGCCAAATGGTGCAGGTTGTCAATTATTTCTTTAAGGCTTAAACCCTTTTTCTTCAGTGGCCAATAAACAAAATAGAGACGATAAATAGACGTCAATTTTACTACCGAGCGTTATAACGCCACAATTTTTCAATAAAAAAAAATCCAAAAAATAACGTGATAATATAAACTTTTTTATATTAAAATTATACTATTATATCATTCCTCCGTGAAACATCATGATTAGGGCTACACTATCAACAAATTCCTTAAAAAAAACGGACTTTTTCGGGGACATGTTTCAAAAAAATCACTTAGGTTATTTTAAAACACGTCTGAACTTAAAATCACATCCGACACTGTGACAAAGAACAATGTAATTTGTTGAAGTACCATTCCTTAGTACAATAATTAAACTTGATCTTTGTTTATGCAACGTCAAAGCCATAAATATTGCGGGTAGATGTAACGCTCAATTGGTGGCGTTATAAAGGTCAGTAGTAACAAGTGGGTTAATGTTACATAAAATTTCCTGGATTCGGCTTGGTTTCAGAGATAATCAACCTTTTTTCGAAATAAGTTTTTCGACGTAACTCGTCATTTAACTTCTTTATGATTACAATGCCACCACAATGTCGACACTGGAAATTTCAAATGTCGTAAGGGACATTTTGTCGTAAGTACACTTTGAATTGCATAGAACTCAGAAAAAAATTCTCTATCGATCTGTATAATTAACTTTTTGATATCGCTTCAAATAAAGAAGTTATGAAGTGAATTCATTTTGTCGTAACTTCATATTGCTTTAAAAAAAATGTTGTATGGGTCAAATTTTTAATTTTTGAAGGGATAACGTGTCCATTTTCAACGTAGTATATCCTTCTTATTCATAAATCCCTATGTGGTTAGTTACTACAGCAAAAGAAGGTGCCTTTACGACATTCTATCTGATGAAATAAATACGAAACTGTGAATTCACAATGGCGTAAGGGACAAATATTTTAGGCTTTTGTGCGTTACAACACAATTTCGAAGATAGTACGGCTCTATTCTCTTAATAAACTGTGTCGTATGTACATATAAATCAAAATAATTTTAAAGTTTGATGTCGTAACTCACCATTTAATTTTATAAAGTATACGTTACTACATTAAATATGGTACATGAATGAGAGTTACGCCTCAAAAAAGATGATATTAAAAATCTTGAAAGATTTTTTTTGTGTACGTTATAACATTTTGTTTAGTTTCTTATAGCACTTGCAACAGTGCCGGCGTGACTTGACCCAGGGCGTCTCAGGAAGAGGGGTGAAGGCAGAGCAGTATTTTTACTACCACATAGATACTGCACCGCTCTAACGATTCCTCTCTGGACGGCCAACGGCCAATCAAGGCAAGCCGAGTCCTACGGTTCATCTTGGATTCTACTCTGACCGACGAAAACATGCCTGAGACAATGTCGCTATTGCCGAACAGCTCGCCACAAGCTGCCCCAATCTTATTATTAACTCCCTGGGAATCATGGGCTTATTTATAATTAGCTGTCTTTTGCCAATTCGAGAAATTTACTCTGTAGTACACGTGAACCAGTCTCAGCAGGCTATTGAAAAGTGTAATGAGCTATGATCATCTATCAAATCAAATGATCAAATTACGCATCTTTTAAGCTGGGTGTTCCAGCAAAGCTAACGTCACAAGTAATGGTATCCGAAAAGTGGCCGGAAGGGGTTTGCGTCAAAGGTTGGAAACAGAATTTTCGTCAGCTCAGAGCAAAAACTCAACAGGCAGCAACTCAGCAGCCGCAAGCGCAGTAAATTTATATTATATGCGTACTACCAGAACGTCAGAGGACTTCGGACAAAATTGTTGCAGTGGAGAACCAATCTGTCAATAGCAGACGATAAGCTTCAGCTTCTAGCGTTGACCGAAAGCAACCTAAATGACTCCGTTAACGATGCGGAACTCTGCGTCGGAAATTGGAAAGTGCTTCGGCGGGACCGCGGCGGTGGCCGTCAAGGCGGCGGCGTACTGCTGGCGGCTAGACCACCGATTCAGCTAGAGCGTCTGTCGCATCTAGAGACACTCTACGGGGAAGACATCTGGGCCAGATTCTTGATCGACGAGCAGTATGTGTACGTTTGTGTCGTGTATATTCCCCCAAAATCAACCGATGAGGTTTATGTGGATTGGTTTGAAAAGGTCGAAAACTTCTGTGTGACTCATAACAGTGATAAACTACTAATT
Organism: Thaumatotibia leucotreta; assembly: GCA_025490895.1. Classification (NCBI taxonomy): domain Eukaryota; kingdom Metazoa; phylum Arthropoda; class Insecta; order Lepidoptera; family Tortricidae; genus Thaumatotibia; species Thaumatotibia leucotreta. Next base: position 25,211 of record JALPQI010009681.1, on the reverse strand, counting down.
TTTGGCGACCTGAACTATCACAGTGCGAGCGAAAATTGTTTATTGTACTATAGTGGTTTACTGTCTGCTTGTAATTTGTTCCAATTTAACAATGTACAAAATATGAATGGAAGGGTTTTGGATGGAGTACTCACAAGTGAATATTTGAAAGATGATGTATGTGTTCGCCGCGCGGAGCCCGGAGAGGAACTGTCAGTAATCGATGGGCACCACCCCCCACTTTTCATGACGGTGAACTACAATTTTTCTAAACCTTTACTACTTCAGCCGCCTTCTAATATTAATCACGCCCTGGATTGGGATTTCAGTAAAGGAGACTATGTGTCATTGTACTACGCAATTAAGAATCTAGATTGGAGCATTATATTTAGCAAACAGAATCCGGATGACGCTGTTGATATTTTCAATAGTAATTTATATGAAATTTTCAATTGTTTTATTCCAAAAAAGCGCCGTAACAGGTCGTGCAGTCGAGTATATCCCGTGTATTTTAGTAAGTCTATAATAACGGATATTACGGAAAAAGCTCGGCTCCATCGTCTGTGGAAAACATATGGGGAGGAATCCGTAAGAAACAACTTTGATAGATTGCGTTCAAAAATCAAAAAAGACATAAAGTTAGCTCATGATGCGTATGTGACAAGTGTATCCTCACAGTTATGTAAAAAACCCGCAAAGTTCTGGGAGTATGTCAACAGTCTCCGTAGCAAGGGGGGTATAGAGCATACAGTTAAATACAATGATGCAGAGTTTAAGGGTGCGGATACCGCTGAGGCCTTTGCTGCGCATTTTAAGTCAGTGTTTTTGCAGAACAAGCCTATGCTAAACCCATCGGTGGTAAGTAGCGGAAGCATTGAAAATATGGAAAGGCACGTGGATTTGAAGGCTTTCAGCACGGAGGATATACACATAGCTGTTAAAAAACTTAGACCAAACACAGCAGCGGGTCCGGACGCCATTCCACCTTATGTGATCAAAGGTTGCATCGAGGATCTCATAAAGCCCATAAAATTTATCTTTAATTTAATTTTGACAACGGGGCAGTATCCTGCGTGTTGGAAGCTTTCACGTGTGACTCCCATACCCAAACCGGGTACAAAGGCCAATGTCGAGAATTATAGGCCAGTGGCAATTTTATGTTCGCTGGCAAAAGTATTCGAAATGGCATTGCATGCCAACATTTTGCCTCAGTGTCTACCATATATAACAAGCGCACAGCATGCCTTTTTGCCTAGGCGTTCGGTAGCCACTAATCTGATCACGCTTGTCAGCTTTGCATCGCACGAACTGGACAAAAAGAAACAGGTAGATGTAATCTACCTAGATTTTCAAAAGGCTTTCGATCGAGTGGACAACGACGTTCTGCTATGGAAGCTGGGAGTCATGGGATTCACACCACGACTTCTGAAACTATTTTCTAGCTATTTAGCGGATAGAAAGCAGTTCGTGAAATATGGACCCTATGTCTCAGACAGCTACATTACTCACTCGGGTATAAGTCAAGGATCAAACTTGGGGCCTTTGCTTTTTAATATTTTAATTAACGATCTGCCTAAAGTCGTTCATAGCTGTAAGATATTATTGTTCGCTGATGACGTGAAGTTGATAGGTGTGATCAACGGAGAGGCAGACTGTAGGGCCATGCAAGATGACCTCGATGCTGTGTTCCGGTGGAGCGTGGAGAATGCTCTTAACTTTAACGCAAGCAAATGCGAAACTATAAGTTTTACCCGCTCTCCCGCTCCAGTGGAATATCAGTATCATTTGGGCGGCGTGGCTGTGCTGCGCGTTTTCCAGGTGCGGGACCTTGGTGTGCATTTTGTTAGCAATCTGACGTTCCGGGAGCAATGCATCCAAGTCACGAAAAGGGCTTTTCAGAAGTTGGGTTTTATACTACGCAACTCCGAGGCGCTGACTCCGGCGGCCCTTAGAATTCTATACGCGGCACTCGTTCGGAGCACACTGGAGACAAATATGGTGGTATGGAATCCTAGCGAGAAAAAATATGTACTGATGATCGAGAAGGTGCAAAAAAAGTTTTTAAGACACCTGTACAAAAAACAGTATCGATACTATCCATTTTTGTACCCAACCCAATATTTGTTAGATCAGTTGGGTTACGAGTCAATCGAGTTAAGACGATCCTTAGGGACGGTCAAATTTGTGTTGGGTCTTATCTATAATAAAGTGGATAGTATCGAACTAGTCAGTGAAGTAATGCGCTTATTTGTGCCGGACTCCCGCAACCGACTTCGCGCGCCGCGACTACTGGAGCCAGCGAACGCGCGCACCGCCCTGTACCGCTACTCGCCGCTACGGCGTGCGATATGCAAGTTGAACTCCATGCTCAGCGCGGCCCCCCAATGTGATCTGTTCACGTCGGGAATGGCAAGTCTGATGAACGAATGTAAGGGAATGCTTGTGAATGAATGTATGTGATAATTATATTTGTAATACTAAGTTTGTAATGATATGGTCCTAGCTGTAAGTTACAAATGTAATTAAAATAAAAATAAATAAAATAAATAAATCATTGCATGTGTCAGAGATAGGGCTATAGTAATAAGGTCCGGACATCTGCCATATTATCATCTTTATTATTGTTGTTTTGGACTAATATCCGCCGCGCCGAGTAGTTATGATATTTTGTCGCAGCCCTTTTTATAAGTCATTACTGATTCTTGTCGAGGCCAGAACATTCCAAATTCTGACGGCTGCAATTTTGTGTACATCATAAGGTCTGCCTAGGTAAATACTTATTTTATGCATTTGTAGTCTGCAGAAACAGAGGAGGATGAGGTCCATAGTAGATTAATTGATAGTTTAAATCAATATGTTGCAACGTTGCAAAGTAGTTTGCTCTGATTTTTAGCAGAAGCTACATATTGCATCTTGTTTATTACCCATGACTGTTATACATATGTTAATAGTTAGGATTCTCGATTCTTCACAGGCTTTGTTACTTTTGAGCTCAAGTAGCTCTTTATTGTTTTCTGTTATTGAACCCTTGGATAAGAGCTTACGAGTGAGAGTTACTTTGATGGACTTCAACTGTGCGATTGCTCTTATCTTATCTTATCATATCTAGTTTGTTCTGCAAATAATATGGCTCCGGTTTGGTGATTCCATAGAAAGGCTCTGGGCTGACAATGCATGTGTTGCCGTTCTTTCCGGTAAACTCATCTGCTGTTTCGTTTCCAACAATATTGGAATATCCTAATGCCCATCTAAGTGTAACTTCATTAAAGTCAAGGGCGTTTAATTTATTCTTGCAGCACTGGACTAGTGAGAGCATCGCAGCTTGACTGTTTGAGTTGATGTAGATAATAGATAATATTGGTTTTTAGCTTTCTGGCGAAACTGATTGCCACACATAATGTAATATTTATGCGCGGAAATCATCATAATATTGACTTCTGTCTAGAAAATGAAGGCCATTTTGCTGATGCTGACGCAAACTCTGACCTTAGGCCTCTCACCTACTTGTACCCGTGGTGCCATTTTCGACAATCATTCTGGTCGTTGCTCCATTTGTATCTTGAGGGTACTTCGACTTTCTGGTGAAGCCACATTCGATGTGCTTGTTTTATTCCCGAAAGCCCAGGCTTTCAAGTTGGTTTTTGCAGGCTGTTCAAACACTGAGAACGCCCTGTCGTTGTGTGAAATTCATACTCAGTTATATTGAGGGTTGGAGCAGCTATTCTGTTAGAGAGCACTCTTCGGACCCATATAGTCGTGGTTTCATCCCTTTGATTTAATTTCATTAAGGATGGTTTCTGTGAGTTTATTATCGAAAGCACCTTCGACATCAAGGAATACACACCGACCTGTTTGCTTATTCTCTAGACTTTACCGCCGCTTTGGTAACCTGTATCGTGTGCTTAGCTTATTTTTATTTTGTTTCTTTCTGTTATTTTCTTACTGGTGCAGTAAAGAATTACTTACTAACTGACTTACTTTTATGGACCTTGTGACCAGGTCAATTGGGGTAGTTTTTGGTAAACATGTTGATTTAGACTTAGCGATCTTGCCACCAAGTAGTGAAAGAAATAGAGATGTTAGACTAATAGGTTTGAAGGACTTAGAACGAGTATTATCTATACTCGTTTTTCCTGCTTTTTGGTATAAAGCGTACCTTGACACTAGTCCATTTTCTCAGTATAAACCCAATGCAATGCTTGCCCGAAATATTTTGCCAGTTGCGGAAGGAGGACGCCTTGATTTCGTTTTGATAATGTAGGAAACACTTCATAATTTTCAGTCGATTTGAATGGCTTGCACTAACTCAGCGCTCCTTAACCATTTTTTGGGCTCCAAATGTAGGTAAGGTAGGTTAGTGGTTCGTTCCCTAAGGATTCGATAGTTCCTTTGACCGCACGTCTTAATAGCACGAGTATCATCAAAAAGGGTCATAGATCTTTGCGGAGGCAGTTAGATTACTTATCCAGAATTTCTTTCTTAATATATGTTTTTGTTTCGGGCTCAGGTTGCTCTCAAAGCAATTTTTAGATATATGTTTTCTTCTTTTCACAACACTAAGCTGACTAAAATATATACATACCTAACATGTTAGGTTTTATTTCCTATAAATTGTAACGGGTTATCTAAAATATAAATTACACGTGAAATTGATTTCCGTCTATGAAAATAATACAATTGTAAGTACACAACTTCATATTTTCTTGCGTTTTTACGCTACTTACTTCAATTAATCTGGAAACTAGAATGACTTTACAACAGAAAATAGTTGTAATGTAGCATGTTATTTGACAGTTATGACAAAGAGGTAGTGTTTTCGTTTTTGTCGTAACAGATTTCCATAAAATAACTAGAAATTTTTGAGGGCGTAAGGGACATCTGTCTAGTAAATTTCTGGCGTAAGGGACACTATCTCCGAAACTGTTGAGTTTACAAGTATATACCTAATTGTCTAATGAAGATAAAGCTTTTTTGTAGTTATGTATATAAGAACCATCTAATTCGGATGAATATTTAACAAGTTATGATTTTTAAAAATTTTGGTTTTTGTTTTTTGGCTCTCCTGAAAAGTGGACCTTTGTCCCTTACGACATTTGAAATTTCCAGTGTCGATGTGTTCTAATATTACCACACCTTTTGCCTGACAATCAAAAAATACGAATAGACTTGACGAAATAACCTGTATCTAAAAAAACAATTGAAATAAATAATTTAAACAAATTGTTGTTATGACACAGTACTGGAAATGTTAAGAAGTATTCAAAAAGACTAAAAAAAAGAAAAAAATATTTTTTTTTGGTGGAATTGACTTTTGGTCTCATAATATTTTATGTTTATTTTGATGCCTAGAATGCACAGTTAAAATCTTTCGCAATGCTCGCGAGCACCGTGTATGTATACAGAGTTAAATATTCTAAATTTATTTATTTTTTCTATTTGGAGATTATTAAGAAGTTAAATATACCTGAACAATTGTTTGATGAGATTAATAAGTGTATAGATGTAATGCACAATCTCTTATTTTCGTACATTGAAGAAAAAACCCGACTCTATCTTCTCCACAACTCGCTTCAGTGCAATGGTGAAGTAGTTTCCGTGAAAAGCCTAATGAATGGAATTATACATTACATTTGTATAATTATTAATGTGACTTACCAGCAGTTATCAGGTTTAAGGGAGCTTATTTTACTAAGTACTGATTTTTCAATCCCCAGATAACAGTAACTGTCAAATAAATGTTAGCTCTATCCTTTTTTGACTGATGACCAGCGATAAGGATGGTAATACTTTTAACTGACGGATACTTTTAACTGAGGATTGAAAAATCAGCCCTAAATTAAATTGCATTCTTTATAAAAATAAAAATGCACATAGGTAAAACATTAAGGCATTTATTATATTATCTTAAATGGTAATCAGTAGTTTATTTCAAGAATTACAATTACAACTGTAAATTGAAGAATTACAATTACAAGAAAAAAGTAGATTAAAAAAAAAATTACATTTACTAATTTAAATATTAGATGTCATATAGGTACTAAATAAATAAACAATATCGAAGTTTACCAACGCCAGAGGTAGAATTTGGAGAGTCGTCCTTAGTTTTGCGGCTGTTGCCTAAACCACTCGGCCACTCCAGTGGTTTAAGCATAAGCATCAGCCACGAAAGCTGAGGACGTTGGGTTCAAATTCCACCTACGGCGTTGGTAAGCTTCGGTATTTTTTCTGTGGTATATGGCATCAAATATTTAACTTTATATAGGTACATCGTAGTGTTACTACCTACTTTAAAAAAATAACTTAAAAAATATTTTATAAAATAATTTGAGTTGTTCCACAAAAATTGTAACCGTTTTAATGGCGGGACCAGACTATTTCAAATATAACTTTGACAAGAGGTACTTTTTTTACAAAAGGTACCAAATAGTACCAATTCAGTACTAAATAATGCAATATGAATCGACAGAATTCAGGACCTGGTTCCGCCATTATAACGTTATAATGGCGGGACCAGACTGATTGAATATAACTTTGAAATTGAAGAGGTACAAATTATTTTACAACTGGTACCAAATAGTACTAATTCAGTACTAAATAATACAATATGAATCGATCGAATTCAGAATCTGGTACCGCCATTATAACGGTTACCAAAAATTACATTTAGTTTCGCACGAGGTATCATTGTTATTAATGTTATTATTATTACACAAGGTACATTTATAAATATTACATTATGTTGTGGAAATAAAGTAATTTTCCATAACTAGCTACGGTGGCTTCGCATGGGCGGAATACTGCTACTAAATATACTATTGTTCATTAATTATGCAGCCCCCCTATTGAATAATTATCTAATCTATCTGGTTTTGATAAAAACGTCGAGAGCATTTTGCATTAACCATAATAATAGCGGGACCTGATCCTGAATTCGATCAATTCATATTGCATTGTTTTACCTTTTGTGAAAAAATAGTACCTCTTCTATTTCTAAGTTATATTCAAAATAATCTGCAATTTTGAAAAGAGAGTACCTATCTTTGAAGTTTCTATTACCTGTCTTTGAAGTATACATATATGGACTCATTGCTGTTTTAGCTCTGAAAAGCAAATTAAGATTTGTTCTAAATTTTTATGTCTAGTAATAAGTCATGCTGCGTCTCCTATTTGAAAAGATCCATTTTAAAAATAAATTTCAAGTGCAATTGGTTGCAACCGTACTTGTGAATATAAAAATAAAAAATATAATATAAATATTCACAGTTTTTATAGACGAACTTCATTACCATTGACAATGATAAAATTGCCACCAAGTGGATGCCGCAAACTAGGCGGGGACGAGGCAGGCCCAGGCGGAGATGGCAGGACGACCTGGACGCCTTCGCCAACAATTGGCCAGACTTGGCACCGAACCGGGAGCTGTGGAGATCTGAGGGAGAAATATTTGCCCAGCATTGGGACACGTCTACAGGCTAGGAAAACAAATCGATCCTGTTTCTGTTCAGGATCAAAAGCTTGTATAGACCCAAAAAAAGTTTTCGTCTAGAAAAGCATCAAAACGAGATTTAAAATCCCCATACAATTTGTATGAATGTTAAAATAACTAACTTGTGTCGAAATGTACATTTCGACACAAGTGCGAAAAACATGAGATCTGAAACGAGTGGCGATGTTTTAAAACACGACCGATAGGGAGTGTTTTAAATCGACACGAGTTACGAATTATTTTTTGCACGTGTCTCCTACGACGTTTTTTAGTACAGATCCGAAGTTTCCTTCCTCCGAAGTTTTGGACCTGACGTAAAATGACCCACTAAAATACACCATACACCAAAAAATACACCATCTGTACCTACAAAAAAATATTTTTTCACGCTTAATTTTTTTATGTTAATCGATTCCATTCGTATCCAGTACCAATAGTTTCTCAGGGGTCAACTTATAGCAATGTGTATAAAAAAGCCAAAATTTCAAGAAAACTGTTTTCATAGTTACATTTACTATGGAAAAAAAGTGAAAGTTTAATTACATCATATGTCACGATAATTATACCTCCTATGCTAAATGACAATAATACTGTGTGGAAACATTAGCTACATTCATTATCTCGATTTGCGGCTTTTCTAGCCGAAAAATTTTTTTTGGTCTCATACAAGCTTTTGATCCTGAACAGAAACAGGATCGATTGGCATTAAAAAAAGTTTTCACGACACTGTTCGTAAATGTGGTGATTGTTTGTCTAAACACAGTACGGAAAGTTGCCTATAGACGTATGGCTGTCAAGTGTCAAATTGTGACAGCTGTAGAGCTGTACATCTATGAACGTCACGAACAGTACAATAATGTTGAACGTAAACTAAAAGGTCATATCTAAACTAAACACGGATTTCATAGGTAGATACGACGTTTTGAAAATGATTTCAGAGAAATTTTCTCGGACTGCTTTTTTAATTTTTGTGGCACAATATCATGGCGTTCAGCCACATAAAAATGTGACTAATTTTTAATAATTATAAAAAATGTGTTTTATTTCCTCACAGTTGTCGTGAAAAGCACAATGTTTAGCCTCGGCTAAAAGTGCAATAGATGAACTCGTACTATCGAAGGCCTCCCAAAGGGTCGGCCTCCAAACAAACTCGTTCATCTAATGCTTACTTACCAGCCTCTACAACAATGTACTATTGTTAAAAATGACAATTTTCTCGCAACCTGTATGATGTTCCTAAAATCAGTAAACGCCAATTTTCACTAATTTAAAATCGAGGAAGGTCATATAAGACCATTTTCGCATAGCTACTCTGGATCTGGTAGCTGCCCTCTCTAACTCAAAAATAATTTCTACCCTGTCTATACCTATTATATTATTATTATATTACCTATACAGTGTGTGGTCTTTAACACGGGAGAAAAATGAAATGAGTGACTCCTTAGACTATCATCAATAATCCTGTAAAGGTCCCGGTGTTTCAAAGTGGTTAAGTTCGGAGATATTGTCATTCAAAGCTATGGACCTTTAGTACTGGATCTTGGCATCACGATGTCGTAGCTTGTCAGTCGCAAGACATCTTGATAGTATACCAGGTAGGAAGTCATAACAATAATTTTGTTTGCATTTTTACACTAATTTGATACGGTTTTAAAAAAAATTGTACATTTTTCAATGATTCAAAAATGATAAGTTATTGATAACTTTTAATTCAAGTAAATGAACCCATAATAATGAAAAATACATGAACAAAAAATTACAAAAAAATTTTTTTTCTTAAATTACAATATGTGGAAATGATTGTTGATCAGCTTATTAATGCACCGTTTAAATTTTCACCCCGGTTGTAGGCCACACACTGTATATAAAAAAATAATACTTATACTTGCAAATGAAAATATTCGGTGTTTATATACCTACCATTTGCGGGTTGTAACTCACATACCTTATTTTCTTTCTTGGCATAAACGATGTCAGTGTTCGTTTATTTCTTTTGTTCCCCACTTGAACAAAGCTGAAAACTTAGGAAAAAAAGTGTTAAAAAAATCATAATAAATTAGATTTCACTCAAGAAAGACCAACCGACCTAACGAAATAATGGTAAAGGGTCATTCCAGGTGAAATCAACAAATCGAGTGTGCTGCATGGTTTCTGATTTGAATGAAAAAAATGGAGGATTCTTGGTGGCAGAAGTGCTGAACCACCACCAGTTTTCTTATTTATCTTTTAGTTTCCAAGTTTTGCCCTTGCAAAATTCAGAGTGGGGTCAAATTTCTAATTGTGGAAAAACAGACATAACTTTTTTTTATATAAAAGGTAACGAAATAATTATTACTTCGTCATTTTATTTTCAATTGGTTCTTGATCCAACCCTGGTGCATATCAAATATAATTTTACTCTAAAAAATAAAGTACTTGCCGTGTTCATCTTGTAAAATAAATGTAAATGTGTTAGAACAACTACTTGTAATAGATAAATATAAATGAAAATTGAGACGTTCGTAAATGCTCATGTTTGACTCTAAAAAAATCAATGTGGAAGATGAAATATTTTCTTTATTTTAATCATAAATTATAGATGACATCTTCTTTAATTAAATTTGGAAAAAAAAATGTTATTTTGTCAGTGCATTTTTTCTCTTGTTATATTTATGCAGATTAAAATATAAATATGACCTTAATCTTTTAAATGCCTATGAATTCAATGAGAAAATATTGAATTAAATCCAGACAGTTGAAATTGACTGTATACACCATGCCCGTTAATGAACCCAAAAAAATTTTACCACGTATTTCTAACTGCATTTAGAAAATATAACGACAAAGTAATAATTATTTCGTTACCTCTTATAAAAAAAAAGTTAGGTCTGATTTTGTACAAGCAGGAATTTGACCCCATTCTTAACTTTGAATGGGCAAAACTTGGAAATTAAAAGATAAAAAAGAAAACTGGTGGTGGTTCAGCACTTCTGCTACTATGAAATATATCCTCAATTTTTTTCATTCAAATCAGAGACCTCCTCCTGTTCCTCGCTATAGTGAGGGGAAAAGTTTTGTGTTACACACGAGTGCAAATGTATTTTACTTCTCGTAAGTTAAAACACTTGCTACGCTCAGGTTTCTGTTTTAAAACCACTCGCTTCGCTCGTGGTTCAACTATGGAATCCTTTCACTTGCTCGTGTTTCAATTTCATGCTCGCGGGTAAAATACAACTTTGCACCCTTGTACAACAAATAACTATTTCTTTATAGAAGATTGATGATGAGCAGCAGCAGCACAGCATCGTCACAGTGGACAAATTACTGCGATCGCCAACCCTTTTGCCCAGCGTGGCGATTATGGGTATTTACCTCCTAATGTCCAATACGCATAGTTAATAGGATCACCTTGTATATTATTCTATAAATTTATCGGCCTGATTAATATGTACACTATATCAAGTTGCAAATTTCTAATTCTAACGGTCACTCAGTTATGCTGCGGACAGACAGACAGATAAAAAGACATACAGACAGACGGACGTAGCGAAACTATAAGGGTTCTTAGTTTACTACGGAACCCTAAAATCTCGTGTCGATTTAAAACACTCCTTTCGGTCGTGTTTTATTTTATAGCCAACCTTTACTTTTTTCACGCTTGTATCGTAATGTCATCATCATCAATCATCCATCATCATCATCATATCAGCCGAAAGACGTCCACTGCTGAACATAGGCCTCTCCCAAAGATTGCCACAATGACCGATCCTGCGTCACCCTCATCCAGCGGACCCTGGGGCAAGAAAACATTTTTTTTGTCTAGCGGCTAATTCCGAAAACGTTAACTTACAAAAAAACCGGCAAAGTGCGAGTCGGACTCGCGCGCGAAGGGTTCCGTATCATTATCAATTAATCTTAAAAACTGTAAGAGATAATTTAGTCAAACCAAAAATCGTTGATAGAGTTTATTAATATGCATAACATAATTTGTTTTTAGAATTTAATGCACGTAGTTTAAGAAATAGAGGGGGGGACACATTTTTCAGACTTTGAGAGCTGATATCTCGAAAATGGTTCGCTTAAATTAAAGTGTGATGTATAAACCTTTATATTATTTTTAAAGACCTTTCTATTGATATCCCACACGCTTGTATACATCTAAAAAAAAATCTATCCCTCAGTTACATGTATGGAGGGCGGGTCTATATCGAATCGCATAATAGTATTGTTCCGAATATTTTGTCGCATAAGAATTTTACGCCGAAAATTGTTTCGCCGAATTATTATTTCGCATATTTTTCATATGTCGAAGTTTGCGCCTAAAGTCGTTTGTCCGAAACATTATTCGTCCTAATGCTTATTGTGTCTAACATTCATTTGCCGAAATTGTATTACGCATATGTTTGATGATCCTAATATTGTACATTCTAAAATTGCTGCTAAACATAACGCCCACTAAAATGAAATAGCTAAGTCACATTTGTAGTATTACGACCCGCCAACATGTCGTCGGAGCCCCTAGCGGGGCTCCTATTTCCGCTATAAGGGACAAAAGATGCCTAACGAACCTATCCAGGTGAATTACATGATTTTGTAGTGTTTTTTTTTTCATGCTGGGGGCTTCGCCCCCCAAGCCCCCCTTGTAGGGGGCTTCGCCCCCCGTCCCTCCTAATTTGGTTTTTCCTCTAGCAGCTGAAGCAGGCCTAGTAAATGTATTGTGAAATGTCTAAGATTAATGTTCTATCTAACCTAACTTAACCGTATCGCCCTCTATCCTGCCCCTCTCGTTTTTCTGCAATCAGGTTATCTACAAACAGTTAATTCCATTTGATAGACGTGACAACTTAACTTAATATTGATGTAGTTTAAGTAAGTTTAAAAGACTAGTGCTGTTATTTTAGCCAATCTAATAATAATGCGGAATATTTTTTATGGCAATCAAAATTAGTACTATTACATTTTAGATAATTTAAAAGTCGACTTACGAATATTCGGAGAAACATACTTTCTATTCTATTTGTGTATGCATAAAAATAATTCGGCGAAACGATTATTATGCCATTCAACAATATGCCAAATGTTTCGGCCAAAACATTTTCTGCACAATGAACATTATGCGAAGAGACGGGCACCCATGGAGGGCCCCAACCCCAATTTTTTTTTTTTCAATTTAGTATCATAATTCTGTAGCGGTTAATACAACACGTATTCTTATCAAATTTAATTACTGTAGCATTTATAGTTTCTGAGTAAATCGGCTGTGACAGACGGACAGACGGATATGACGAATCTATAAAGGTTCCGTTTTGCCATTTTGGCTACGGAACCCTAAAAAAAACTCTCTTTTGTAACCCGAATTTATAGACCTATTCAACAATACCAACCATACTATAAGATTACAGCAAAATTTTTTTTAATATATTTTATTCTACCTCTTTTTCGGTGTGACTGATGTGTAGGTATACGTGTACCAAATTGCAAATTTCTTTTACTAACGGCCTATGAGCTATGCTGCGAACAGACAGACGGAAAGACGGACAGACGGACATGGCGAAACTATAAGGGTTCCTCGTTGACTACGGAACCCTAAAAAGGTTGGAATTAATTTTGGGTCTACATCGGGTGGCATATTTTTTTTATTTCGAAAAATTTGTCGCATACCAACTTTACGCCGAAAAATGAATGGCCTAAACATTGTTGCACATATTTTTGTTTTATAAATATATAAATTGTTGATCCTAACTTGGTTGTTCCTAAATATCGTTTGTCCTAATGATTTTCGTGTCTAATGTGTATGTATCGAATAATAATTGTGCATAATTGTGATGATCCTACTACTTAATGTACTAAAACTAACTACCTTTAAAAAAATATTTTCCTTAAACTTAACCCTCCCTTAAACCACCCAACCCTGTAGTCCAAAGAATTTTAGTCATCAGTACGGACCTAGGAACCGGTCGACGAAGCCCCGCTGCGCGGGACTTCTATTCCTGATCTAAGGGATAACAGGTACCTAACGAACCTATCCAGGTTAGGAGTAGGGGAGGTACAGATTAATTATTTTCTAATACAGGGGGCTTCGCCCCCGAGCCCCCCTTGTGGGGCGCTTCGCTCTCCCGTCGCCCCTTTTTCGGGTTTACAAGAAGGAGGATGGGTAAACTTACTTAAGTATTTTATAGACTACGCCTTTCACTCCGCCCTATCCTAGAAACCTAACCATTGCAAGTCGGTTTTACCCTGGCTTATTACTTGAACATTATTTTAAACCATTCACCATATTGTTAATATGCTTTTTTCAATGAAATTTCTGACATAACAATTGTAGGCGCAAAGAAAATTGACAGTTCGAGCAGTAGGAAAAATAATATTAATTACAATGAACATTATGATTATTAAGCTTTAGGTAATTCGACGTTCGAGTAATCAATATTAGGATAAATATGGTGTAGGTGTTTTAAATGTGTTTGCGCAAAATAAAGTAGGCTAAACGAGTAGTATGCCATTTAACACTATGCCAAACATTCTCGACCAAAAAATTTTAGGACAATCGACGTTATGCGACACGACAGGCACCCCTTATTTTTATCTTAAAAATATACTCTTCAGACAAAGTTTCGGTTTAAAGACATTTTTTTGTACACTTGTATGACGGTGAACACTGTCACCGGCGTCGATAGTGTTAAGGGATAAATATTAAAAAAAAAAAGCTGAAATTGATTTGTCTTATTTTTTAATCAGCAGTTGGAATACGACGTATCAAGTCGCTATCTTTCAAATCACACTATTTCCATACAAACGTTCAACTACCTTTTAACCACTTTAGGGTTTAAATTTTATAAAATGGTTTCTTATTTTGTATACAAATGATTATATAAGTAACCTTCTGTAAAAATGCCATCTTTCTAGCCCTAGTAATTTACACTAAATTTATAGTCTACCTTAGTCTCCTTAAACAAAATCTACACCCCTACTTAACCCTCTCAATCATGATATGTCCCTACACTCTGATATATTTATTGCATTTTTCGTATTTTACTTAGTAAATCTCCTACAATGTTTTAGGTCTCCAATTGTAGCTTTGCATCCCCTTGTTATAAAATACTTTTATAGGGATTATCATAGCTATGAACATTCTAATCCCCTTTTAACCTTTAAGAAATGATTAAATTACATTTCTTGTACCCTTGTAAAATACCTTATTAATACTAAAGTTTCAAGTTTCTAAATTAAAATAAATTTGGATCCCACCTTTGCACAAGAGTGCAAAGTCAAACTTCGTGTATAAGCTGTTTTTTTCTGGTAAGATAAGAATCTTACCAGAAAAAAACAGCTTATACACGAAGTTTGACATTGTCATTCAAATGAACAATAAGTTGAGTCTCTAATTGTTTACATTTATTTTTACCAATGTAAAAAATACGCAATAGAACGTCGAATATACAAGAATATGTTTGTAATTTACCATTTTTGGAGTTACCTACGTCACATAAACGTGTACGAGTATTTGCTCGTGCTAGGATCAAAACATCATCATCATCAGCCTATGATAGTCCACTGCTGGACGTAAGCCTCTCCTATTAAATATGTGTATAAACGCATTAGGAGGTAAATGCCCATAATCGCCACGCTGGGCAAGCGGATTGGCGATCGCAGTAATGTGTCCACTATGATGACGCTGCTGCCCATCATCAATCTTTTATCAAATAATGGTCAGTGACACTTCAATCCCTTAGTCGACTCTTACGACAACCGCAGGAGGAGTTGGGGTGGTGACAAATCTATTCTTATTGCCGTCACCACACGGCTAATAGTCCAAGAGCCAGTGAACCCTGAGAGTAACGGTCTTCCTGTAAGGTTAAAAATTTGTATACTAACGGTTTATGGAATTCTAAGAGCAATAGCCATGACCTGGCAGGCGTCAGCCCTGCACGTCATCAGGCCCTTTATTTTTTGAACTGTTAAGAAAATTGGATTTCAAAACTTGTTTCTGTAAGTTTGAAAATTTTATAGGATAAAGTTAATTTATTGTACATCTTAAAAAAAAATTGACAGGCGATTAAAATAAGCAGAAGTATATGACAGGTCAATTAGAAAATGCACAGTTGATGAGATAAAATAAACTTCATCCTGTATACTCGAAATTTTTATATGTCTTCAAATAAACGTCTCGGAGTAAGTATGTGCAATGCCAGGCGGTTTTGAACAGCATAAGACCTTGCCAGGCGAGGGGACAGTTAAGTAAATTGGGTTTCAAAACTTGTTTCTGTAAGTTTGAAAATTTAATAGGATAAAGTTTATTTATTGTACATCTTAAAAATAAATTGACAGGCGATTACAATAAGCAGAAGTATATGACAGATCGAATAGAAAACGCTCAGTTGATGAGGTAAAATAAAGTTCATCCTGTATACTCGAAATTTTTATATATCTTCAAATAAACGTCTCAGAGTAAGTATGTACAATGCCAGGCGGTTTTGAACAGCATAAAACCTTGCCAGGCGAGGGGACAGTTAAGTAAATTGGGTTTCTTAACTTGTTTCTGTAAGTTTGAAAATTTAATAGGATAAAGTTTATTTATTGTACATCTTAAAAATAAATTGACAGGCGATTACAATAAGCAGAAGTATATGACAGATCGAATAGAAAACGCTCAGTTGATGAGGTAAAATAAAGTTCATCCTGTATACTCGAAATTTTTATATGTCTTCAAATAAACGTCTCAGAGTAAGTATGTACAATGCCAGGCGGTTTTGAACAGCATAAAACCTTGCCAGGCGAGGGGACAGTTAAGTAAATTGGGTTTCTTAACTTGTTTCTGTAAGTTTGAAAATTTAATAGGATAAAGTTTATTTATTGTACATCTTAAAAATAAATTGACAGGCGATTACAATAAGCAGAAGTATATGACAGATCGAATAGAAAACGCACAGTTGACGAGGTAAAATAAAATTCATCCTGTATACTCGAAATTTTTATATGTCTACAAATAAACGTCTCAGAGTAAGTATGTACAATGCCAGGCGGTTTTGAACAGCATAAGACCTTGCCAGGCGAGGGGACAGTTAAGTAAATTGGGTTTCTTAACTTGTTTCTGTAAGTTTGAAAATTTAATATGATAAAGTTTATTTATTGTACATCTTAAAAATAAATTGACAGGCGATTACAATAAGCAGAAGTATATGACAGATCGAATAGAAAACGCACAGTTGATGAGGTAAAATAAACTTCATCATGTATAATCGAAATTTTTATATGTCTTCAAATAAACATCTCATAGTAAGTATGTACAATGCCAGGCGGTTTTGAACAGCATAAGACCTTGCCAGCCGAGGGGACAGTTACGTAAATTGGGTTTCTTAACTTGTTTCTGTAAGTTTGAAAATTGTATAGATAAAGTTTATTTATTGTACTTACATCTTTAAAAAAAATACAGGCGAGTAATCGCTAGTAGTAATAGAGTAGTTGCTAAGGGCGTGCGATTGAAAGGTGCAACTGTCTCCTTGCCTGGCAAGGTCTTATGCTGTTCAAAACCGCCTGGCATTGTACATACTTACTCTGAGACGTTTATTTGAAGACATGTAAAAATTTCGAGTATACAGGATGAAGTTTATTTTACTTCATCAACTGTGCATTTTCTGATTGATCTGTCAACCTCTGCTTATTGTAATCGCCTGTCATTTTTTTAAAGATGTACAATAAATTAACTTTATCCTATTGAATTTTAAAACTTACAGAAACAAGTTAAGAAACCCAATTTACTTAACTGTCCCCTCGCCTGGCAAGGTCTTATGCTGTTCAAAACCGCCTGGCATTGTGCATACTTACTCTGAGACGTTTATTTGAAGACATATAAAAATTTCGAGTACACAGGATGAACTTTATTTTACCTCATCAACTGTGCGTTTTCTATTCGATCTGTCATATACTTCTGCTTATTGTAATCGCCTGTCAATTTATTTTTAAGATGTACAATAAATAAACTTTATCCTATTAAATTTTCAAACTTACAGAAACAAGTTAAGAAACCCAATTTACTTAACTGTCCCCTCGCCTGGCAAGGTCTTATGCTGTTCCAAACCGCCTGGCATTGTACATACTTACTCTGAGACGTTTATTGAAGACATATAAAAATTTCGAGTATAGATTAGATTAGATTTATTTATTTCATAATATTAAATTACATTATAAATTAACTTACAAAATACAGGAATACAGGATGAACTTTATTTTACCTCATCAACTGTGCATTTTCTATTCGATCTGTCATATACTTCTGCTTATTGTAATCGCCTGTCAATTTATTTTTAAGATGTACAATAAATAAACTTTATCCTATTAAATTTTCAAACTTACAGAAACAAGTTTTGAAACCCAATTTACTTAACTGTCTCCTCGCCTGGCAAGGTCTTATGCTGTTCAAAACCGCCTGGCATTGCACATACTTACTCCGAGACGTTTATTTGAAGACATATAAAAATTTCGAGTATACAGGATGAAGTTTATTTTACCTCATCAACTGTGCATTTTCTAATTGACCTGTCATATACTTCTGCTTATTGTAATCGCCTGTCAATTTTTTTTTAAGATGTAAAATAAATTAACTTTATCCTATAAATTTTTCAAACTTACAGAAACAAGTTTTGAAATCCAATTTTCTTAACATTTCAAAAAATAAAGGGCCTGATGACGTGCACGGCTGACGCCTGCCAGGTTGTGGCTATTGCTCTTAGAATTCCATAAACCGTTAGTATACAAATTTCTAACCTTACAGGAAGACCGTTACTCTCAGGGTTCACTGGCTCTCCAGCTATAACATACGATACCAATACTGACATACGAGGTTGCTAAGAGGAGTGACAATTTTGGCTATCAGAAGACGATTTACTTGTATGCTAGCAGATATACGATACAAAAGTGAAAAAATTATATCCAGCTGTGGCCATAAATTTATGCATACCTAATATTCAAATCGTATAATGACAAGATAGAAAATACAAATAAATAACTAGGAATGTATTGCAACTTACAGGGAAAACACGGCCAAATAACTAGTAGGTAGGTTTTTGTGTCCGTATTGATAGTCCTGTCGTGCCACTCAGCGAATCCTTCAGTATTTAAGTATGAGTAAAGCGTATGTGCCATTTCTGGAAAGAGAATGTAAGTATAATATATAAATCATTCTAGTTTCAAACCAAAAACCAATAAGTTACGTTTCCGAACTTATTTATGTGCAGTTCAGCTCATTTTTGGTTTCGTGCCGTCCGCAGTTTCCATGATAGGGCTACTGGTCAGACATCATAAAGCGCAGCATTAAAGTTTGTGTAGGTAGTTTGTAGTTCGCGAGGATTTGGTTTTTACTGTTATACTGTAGGTATAACTTATTTGAATAAATGAAAAATACTAAAATAATTTACTCTCAATATTGAATGTACTGAGAAGATGCGGTACATACCTACTTTCTTATCAAGTCTTACGGCCGTAGAAATCGCGGTGGCGATGAGCACAGATTTTATTCCACAAATCAACCATTAATTAAAGACTCGTATCACTTAGAATATGTATAGTATACCTATTATTATAATTATATATCAAACATATTCTATCTTTCTTATTATTATTATAGCTAAATTGACATCCTGATCGTTTTGACTTCGAGCCGTCACCTTCGCATGTTTTTTCAAATGACGTATTTTGTTTCCAGAGTATAGAAAATAAACTCCATTACACCAAATCGTATCCGTAAACTTTTTTCATTTTTAATCGTTTTTGCGAATGTAACTTATACGTGTTCGGTAGTATTGAGTTTTATTTTGAATCAGTTGTTATAGTTTTCTTGTGTTTTGTCTTAAAAATAACAAGAAACTTAAATAAACGATGGGGTTCGAAAGAATTTCTTCGTTCTGATTTTCCCTACTTATTTAAAGACACTTTGAGTACTGGCATCCCTTGACGTATATGTATATGATTTTATGTCATTTTCAATGTCAAAAAGAACTGTCAACGGGAGCGATTTGGCGTGCGTCCGACCTCGAGGAGGCGCTCGCGCCATCTGAGTCAAAAGAGAATTTTGACTCGTGTCGCCATTTGTATGGAGAATATACGTAATTTTAAATTAAGGATTAAATTTCTCCGTTGTCTTTATGAGGAAAAATATGAATATGCCCTGATGCACTAATTCAGTTATCTGGCTTTTAAATTAACATGAATATTTTATGTCCGTAAAAGAAAAATATGCATTGCGTCGTGTTCGAAAAAAATGCAATTTTTTCATTTTTCGGTACATTTAGAGCCGATTTCTAGGAAACCCATGTAAATATAAAATATAATATCAACTGGAGCCTCTGCACGGGTTCTTTTTGAATAAGCTCATGTAAGAAATTCTGTGTATGAATCGAAATAATGTAAATCATAGTATTTCCTTGTTATATCATAATTATTGCTAAAAGTTATTTTCTACTCGTGGTTTCAATAAAAATATACTGCAAGATTGTTCATGTTTATTAAGATACCTAACCGAATGGAGTACCTATACAGGGTGTAATCGTTAAGTGTTGCCAGGCCATAATTCCGTAAATATAGCAGATACTTACCAGAAAACTTCTAACTGATATCGAAAGTACGTTACCCAACGAGTAAAATTACATTAATATCCTTTTTGAAATAAAAGCAGAAATATCTCAAATATTAACTTCAAACCCTTCCATACATTTAATACGTAACCGTTCATTCAAAGACTAGTTTAATACGAATATTTTTTTATTTAAGAATAAATGTTACATTAAATATTTCATAAACGGTAGTATTTTTATTTTATTACAATGTATTCGTACAAATATCGAATCTCTAACAGTTTTATCTGTTAATTATGACACCCGACATTTTTTAAGGCTAGTCGTCATACTAAATGTATGAGAGCGTTTTAACTTAGTATTTTTAATATTACTCCATCTATTTAGAAAAAGTTATTAATGCAATTTTACTCGTTGGGTAACGCACTTTCGATACCAGTTGGAAGTTTTCTGATATCTGTTATATTTACGGAATTATGGCCTGGCCACACTTAACGATTACATCCTGTATATATGGCATTATTTCTAATACAAACATATTAATAATATGTTTGTAGAGTTATATTTACTTAACAAATTCTTTGTTCGAAAATAGGTCTAAAACGACAAAATCGGGAATCCGACCCTTAATGTTCAAATCAACTGTATTATTATCTAGTTTAATCATTTAATTATATTCTAAGATGTTGTCTCACGATGATTTTAAGTTTAAGTAATTGTACTTGTACCTAAATTGTAGACACTTTTATTTAATTTCTAAATTTTTATCATCAGATTAGAAATAATGCTATATATACAGGATGTAATCGTTAAGTGTGGCCAGGCCATAATTCCGTAAATATAACAGATATCAGAAAACTTCCAACTGGTATCGAAAGTGCGTTACCCAACGAGTAAAATTGCATTAATAACTTTTTCTAAATAGATGGAGTAATATTAAAAATACTAAGTTAAAACGCTCTCATACATTTAGTATGACGACTAGCCTTAAAAAATGTCGGGTGTCATAATTAACAGATAAAACTGTTAGAGATTCGATATTTGTACGAATACATTGTAATAAAATAAAAATACTACCGTTTATGAAATATTTAATGTAACATTTATTCTTAAATAAAAAAATATTCGTATTAAACTAGTCTTTGAATGAACGGTTACGTATTAAATGTATGGAAGGGTTTGAAGTTAATATTTGAGATATTTCTGCTTTTATTTCAAAAAGGATATTAATGTAATTTTACTCGTTGGGTAACGTATTTTCGATATCAGTTAGAAGTTTTCTGGTAAGTATCTGCTATATTTACGGAATTATGGCCTGGCAACACTTAACGATTACACCCTGTATAGGTACTCCATTCGGTTAGGTATCTTAATAAACATGAACAATCTTGCAGTATATTTTTATTGAAACCACGAGTAGAAAATAACTTTTAGCAATAATTATGATATAACAAGGAAATACTATGATTTACATTATTTCGATTCATACACAGATTGGATTTACAAATGCATTTTTCAATAAAAAGATTGTTAACACTTAGTTGAATATGTAACCGAACAGAGTATAGCGAAATTTTTAGTTTCAGCAGATATTGTATCTAAATTATTAATGTAAGTTTTGAAATAAAACGCAACGTTTGAGGTTTCTGAACATGTAAGAAAATTAGAAAAATATGCAGATATGTAATTATTAATCACTTTTACCCATAGTGCGTGCCAACGCGTGTATGCGTCTCAATGCTTGCGGCAATAACTTTCAGAAGTGTAATTAATTCAGCATAAATCAATTATTTCAACTCGAAGTCGATTATGCAATAAAAAAAATAAAAAGCCTTTTATTTTCGTAGATTTTGCTAAAGGCATACGATAGTATAGACAGGGGCTCTTTATACACCATATTGAGGAACTTCAACATCCCTAACAAGCTGGTCACCCTGGTTGAAGTTGTAACCAAGACTAGCAATATGAGGGTGCGTGTGCAGGGCGAGCTGACCGACGTGTTTTCTGTATACACGGGGTTAGAACAGGGCAATGCTCTCTTGCCGATGCTTTTCAACTTGGTGCTGGAGCATGTAATTAGGAAGGTTATAACCTTAGAATGTGGACTTGAGTTAAATGGAATGGGGTGGAGAATGGGTGGTGGATGTTGGTGGGGTACGCAGATGACCTGGTTCTACTGGATGGTTGTAGAGCAGTTCTCCAGTTAGAGACTTAGACCCTTGAGACCGAAGCTTCAAAAGTAGGCCTACATATAATTCACGAGAAGACTGAGTATCTCCATATGAGGCGTTATAAAAACGGCCAAAACCAGCCGGCAAATTTACGTGTCGGAGATACCGAGTTCAAAGGTGTGTCCAGATTTAAATACCTAGGCTGTACTGTACAACCAACGACAACAATACCCACGGCAAAGAGATCGACATTCTCATTCAAAATACCTTGCGTTGCAGTGCAGCTCTGCATAAAGTATTGGTGAGGTTTCTGAACAGGAAAACTAAGTTCAGAATCTACAAAACCGTGGTACGACCTATTTTAACATACGGATGTGAAGCCTGGACACTAACTTTGAAAGAAGAGTGCAAGCTTTTAGTGGCTGAAAGAAAGATTCTCCGCAAAATACTGGGGCCAACGCAAAGAACTGATGGAAGCTGGAGAATTCGCAAAAACGCCGAAGTTCGGGAACTTTTTGCGGAACCAAATATCATTGGTATTGCAAAGGCGCAGGGACTTCAGTGGCTCGGCCACATAGAACGTATGGCAAGCGATCGAGCGGTGAAAAGAGCATTCCAGGGAAAACCGACGGCGCGCCGACCGGTCGGGCGGCCGAGATACCGATGGGCGGATGTCGTGGATGCGGATCTGCGGGAGCTCCAGGTCGAAGACTGGCAAGATATTGCCGAAAACCGGAGTCAGTGGCGAACAGTCGTGTTGGAGGCCAAGACTCACTTTGGGTCCTTGCGCCAGAGGAGTAAGTAAGTAAGTATTTCTTGTCACTTAATAATAGGAAGTTACATGGTCAAGTTTGAATACATTTAAATATTAATTAATTCATTAGTTACAGTCATGTTCGTTATTTTTTTAGTGCATATTATTTTCCAATTATATATTACATAAGTGAATATTGCAGTGGCCTATTTCACCATAATTACAAGTCTGACAATTGTAAAATATCACTGTTACTGACGTCACAGGCCTCCGTAGGCTACGGCTACCGCTTACTACCGGACGGTCCATGTGCTTGTTTGCCACCAACATAAAATTATTACTAACAACGTTATTATATCGTCAATAAACTGCTTTTTATTTTCCGAAACCCGTGACAATTGTCGCAAGGTTTAGTACAATTTACATTAAATCTTGACATGAGGTTCGGCATGTGTCGGAATTTCGCTACAATTCTCGTATTTTTTGTGACAATTGTAATTTTGCTTCGCAAGAAGTAGTTAATTACTGCTAATTTATAAAAGTTCCTGTACTACATTTTATGTTGGTGGCAAACAAACGCACGGACCTTCCGATGGTAACCGGTAAATGTAGCCTATAGACGTCCCGATTGGAGAAACAGTAAATTTACAATTGTAGCACTTGTCAAGGTGGTGAAATTGGGGCCAGATGTAGGTCAATCCATATAACTATTTAATTTTCTTTTTATATGCGACAACAAGAACCCCTCATCGGGTAAAGGCCTCCTCCAAGGACATCCACTTTTCACTGACCGATGCATTGTGTATCCAGTCTTTTCCAGCACTTTTTATAATATCTTCTGTCCAGCGGCTGTGTGGTTGTCCTTTCCGGCGTTGTAGGGCCTCTCCAGGTAGTGACTGTCAAAGTTCAGCGTGAGTCAGTAAGCCTGGCGACATGGCCAGCTCATCTCCATTTTTGCCTTTTTGCGTGCTTGAAGAGAGTATCTATAAGTTTAGTTAAAGCTCTTATATTTATGTGCGGTATTATTTGTACTTTTTGTTCGTTAAACACCTCTCCATTGCTCTCTGGTATGTAATAAATTTTGACATTATTTTTGAAGTGAACGGCCAAGTTTGACTAGCATACGTTAGACAAGGTAAGATACACATGTCCATGACTGGTTTCTTTATTTTTATAATGATGTTACTTTTAAGGATTTCTTTAAGTCTCTAAACTTTGTTCCAGGCTGATTTTACTCGGCGTTCTACTTCTTGTTCATGTCGTTGACTGTTAAATGAAATCTGTTGATACACTGCTGGAGTATGTCGATAGCTATATCTATGATGATGTTTTTTGAAAGTTCATTTCTAGACCAATCTTTTTGCTAGCTATATGTAGAGTTTGGATCATGTCCTCTAGCTTGGTGTTTTGCTCTGACATCAGTACAATATCGTCGGCGGACCTTAAGTGGCTTAGATATTCGCCACTAATATTTATTTCTTTGTTGTTCCAGTTGAAATTTCTTATTATTGATTCTAGTAGAATTAGAGTAAGAATATCTTCGGAGACAGTGGATCACCTTGTCACACCCCTCTTTTGATAGATATTTCCGGTCCCAATCTGTCTAACTGTACTCTACAGGTGGTAGTTTCATAACTATACTTTATTATATTAATATAGACTGGTTCCACATAACACTGGTTCAGAGTGTTCCATATTGATGCGTGCGAAATTGTATCGAACGCTTTTGCATAGTCAATGAAAGATAAATACAGAGGTTGACGGTATTCATTGTACTTTTCTATAACTTGTTCCACAATGTGGATGTGGTCCATGGTTGAATAGCCGCTCCGAAATCCTGCTTGTTCACATGGTTGGTATCTGTCCCTTGTCTTCGCTTATTCGAGGTAGTACGATTGATGAGAATAATTTGTATATGCAGGACATAAAGCTTATTGCCCTGTAGTTTCCTACATCCATTGGGTCTCCCTTTTTGTATAGTAGTATTATGTTCGACTGTCGCCATTATTTATATTATCAGGCCCAGGGCTTTTCCCTGTTTTAATTTTTTTTATATGTATTATAAATATTAGATGTCATAGTACCAAAGAAAATCGACCAAGATCACCTAACGTCCGAGGTGGGGATCGAACCCACGTACTCAGCTTTTGCGGCTGATGCCTGTACCCCTCGGCCACTCGGTCTTAGCAACCACCGGTCAATTTTCTCGGGTATATGCAATCCCTTACAAGGCTAGGCGCCTTTGACCGCCTTAGGCGCCTTTTTTTATATGT
>JALPQI010009680.1:0-45614 GCA_025490895.1 Thaumatotibia leucotreta | reverse complement strand
CGATAAACAAATTTCTACCAACATTGGCTTAAATATGACCTTAAAAAAGCGTTACGAAAGTATCGTAACGTAAGTTTGGAATTGGTGACCCAAAAAGTAAAGGGAAAGAAAACAGTAAAATTGTTCACATATCATAAGTCCTTAATGAACGAAGCAATCGTTTATCATTCTAATTTGGTTTAAAATCAAACATTTAATGCTGACAAGTCTAATAATATGAAAAAAAAAGGTTTTAAGTACTCGTAGTCGAAAAAATTACTCGACTTATGTTACGTTTTTGGCAGAAATATTTATTTATTAATTTTAAATAAAGAGCTAAATTAGCTATTTCATTTGATTACATGTAACTGAGCATAGGGGAATATTTTAAAATTGATCGGAGTTCTCTAGATGTTGTCAGTTTTGTTTTATGAGCAAAACAAATTTTAAGCTCCGAATTCGTCAAAATCCGCGGCCTTACCCTAACCCTTTCCGACCGGTTTGATATAATCCTGCAAATGACTTTGCAAAAATCCTGTCACCAATTAAATTATATTTTCGAGCTCAAACCTATACCGATCGAATCTGCAGACACTAGCCGACACGTAAAAGTAGCAAATACCTTAGGACGGCCGCATCAGTCAGTCGTAAGACAGCGTTGAAGATGGCCATGTATTTTGGTGGGAGTAGTAGCACACGTAAGTTCACAATTTCGTATATTTGTGGTGACAAACCTTCTATTTATTGATTGATATTTACTCTTAAAGAGTTAAACTTTTTAATTTAGCACAAATTAGAATTAAATTAAGTGCTTTTGTGTAAGCAATTTGCCCATAAATAATAAGTGCACAAAATTGTAGGTTCGGACGTAGCTCGTAAATCGTTCATCATAAATATTTGCACGATCATGCATAATCGGTCTGTGCACAAAATTAAACCAAGAAAGATGGTCATATGTTTTGAAGAATTGGTTACATATTTCGTCTAATTCGTCTAATTTGTTACATATTTCATCGTATTTCAATCAGCGTATCCAAGGAACTAGGGTTAATCCTTGTACTCTCATCTTTGTTAGGCACTCCATAGTTGTGCATACCTAATATCTCTCTAATTGCTTTACCTTTGCTATTATGAATGTTGCTCTTTTGAACTCTGCTTATTTGTGGATAAATGATGAAAACACACTGAAGAAGGACGTCCAATCTTGATAGTTTCCGGTGAACTTTGCTATGTCTATCTTCGGGAGCTTCACATCATCACTAAAGCTAGGTGTGAGATTACTGCTAATTCTGCTTGTGTACGACGTAGTACTTTCTAGTATATGCTTTTTAAGTATTAAACCACAAATATTTTCTTGTTTGGCTATTAAAACCCGTTAATTCCGTTCACATCTTTAAATCTGTTGTTGAATTAGTGCGGAAAACTCAATGTGTAGTAAATATAGTTTTTTTTCTTGTGTGAATTTGTATAATGTAATGTGATTTCTAGATTCGTCGTTTTTCTCAGTCAGTAAAAGTATACATTGCAAATAGTACTGTTTATTACACGTTGATTCCTATAAATCGTCGCTTTAATCCATTCATCATATTATTATTAGCATTGATAATACATTTTATCTTCTCGAAATCATGAAGTGAAAATTTTGATTTTTATTTTCTAATTTACCCCATTAAAGTAGCCCTCATATTTATAACTCTTTTTTTACATTCCACATCCACCGTTGGGTCACCAACTTAAATAGGTGTGCAAAAATTCAACTCAATCTGCCCACTAGTAGTGTCGGAGTAAATCGGTTGTAACAGACGGACAGATAGACACGCCAGTGATCCTATGAGGGCTCCATTTTTTTTCTTCTTGTAGTACGGAACGCTAAAAATGTAAGATCGCTTATGATAGAAAGTTTTTTCGTTAAATACTGTGTTTTATTCATGTTTTTCGGCATGTCCATACTAATTTGCAAGATCTTGCATTTACATACAGATCCTGAACGTCACTTTCGTGCATGCGATTTTTTTAATGATAAAAGGCAATTTGATTTTTTTTATTATTTTTTACAAGTATTCGAAGATAATTTAAAACGAGCTACATGCATTTTTCTTAATAATTTAGATTTTTTTTGTCTCGGTCGTAAAGGGCTAATACACAAAACATTTTTACTAATCAAACTATCGCAAAAAATGCACTTTACAGTTTTTTTTTACATTTGCTAGGTAATTAAAGATATTTTTGTTCATTTGATGTGTGTCAATTAAGTGTGACAAGACTAAGACAACATGGTGACAAAATCGTTTCCTAAGATGTGTTTATCATAGCGTAACGGTTTAAAGAAAAAAACAATTTTTCTCTTAAAATAGACTGAATCCAGATAACTTCATGTGACATTCTTAACTTAAAAATTGGTCAAAAATCCGCAGTTGAAAAATTTTTCCTTTCCTCATGGGCACATTGTATATGTATATAGGATAATTTATACAATGTGTTAATTTTACCATCGCAGTAAAGTTATTAAGTGTGTGTCCACTATGATGATGCTGCTACGACGGGTAGAATGTCGCCCGCAGACCACTAACTCTGTAAAGTGTTCGAAACGTCGGGATCAAGTTAAGGTTAATTTATATACGCGAGTTTATTCGTTTTAATAGTTTTATTTCATTTGTAATCCTCGCGGTAACCGAAGAATATATTATATAAGTAAATGTAATTTATTTGAAATGTTTCTTTACATTTTGCGCAACTCCTATAAATGAAGTTTACAATAATAAGTAGGTACAGGTACTTAACTGTCATGAAAAAAAATAGTTGTTTCATTGGAATTAGATGAAACTGCTAAAATACATGGTGCCTCTTACAATACCATAAAAAAAAGTAAATTACTTAAAAACCATGCAATAATTATTAATTGTATTTCTATAAAAAGATTGTGAATACATATATTTATAGACAACTGTATATCTAAGGAAATAATAATATATCTTTGATCTTAAAGCGAATACAAAGACAAAGGAAAAAACCTTTTAGCTTTATCGTATAATGAGCCATTAAAATATCAGCGTAAAAACACCGTCTCACGATAGCAACTTAATCCTAAAATTCCAATTTATCAGGACAAAAACCGTTTCCAACGAAAATGAACGAAAAATCTAACCAACAAAGGGAGGTGACACTTTTTATTTGACGAAAAAACCTATTACGTGGCCTTGCGAGGAAATCCTAAGGACGTTTTGTGCAAATTCCCGCCGACCGGCTAGTGTTGTGCTGTGGGAATGTTTAATTCCGGCACGAATTAGATTTGGATAGAAGAAACAAGTTCATTCATTTGTATGGCGGCTGAGCGTGTCAGATTTTGTACTGAAGTTGTTACTTGCCTATGATTTTAAATATGTCTCAGGCCCTTCAGTATTCATATTTTTTTGTGTTGTTGCAATTAATATTACTTAAGGAGGCATTATAATGTTTTTGTTCACTTCAACTTACAAAATTTGACGCCCGAAAGCTGCAAGCTGCGATTAAAGACGGACAAGTCAGTAGATTTTACTGAGTTCATTTGACACGCTTAGTAGATAGGTACGTTTGCTTGATTTATGGTATATATGACCGGGAATATTATATACGAACACATGAACATGGTGTCGTGCGTCTTTGTGGCTCTTTATTTGTGCGACAAAGACATGCGTTTCGTTCGCAACTGCGCGTTTGCGATTGGCATCTTGGTTTGACCGAGTTCAATCGATTTCTCCAAGATCCCATCATCAGATCCCGTCTTAGTGCCAACGTGGCCATCTCGAAGTACCCGTCTGATTAAAAAAAATCGGTTCACGATATCGGCGAGATAAATAAATGAGTATCTTGGGACATCTTACACAAATCGAGATTTTTCTCTACTTTTATCATGTTAAAAAAACACTGTCGAAGAACTAAAAAAAATATTTGGTCTTTGTGGGAATTATTATGACCCTTTTAGCCAGATCTCTTACCCTACTACCCTATTAGAGTAGAGTAACCTAGTTTCCAAATGAAAATTCGGCCAAATGAAAGTTCAGCCAAATGAATGTTGGCAAATAATAATTTGGTAAATGTTGGTATTAATTTAGTCCAAGAAAAAAGAGCTATCTTAGCAACAATAGAAAACCGAAGAGGGAGAATGTCTGGCCACCTTGTACGACATGACAATGTCAACAAAAATCTAATAGAAGGGCAGATAGAAGCAAAGAGGGGAAGGGGAAGGCCGCGAAGGGCGTATGTAGACCAACTGAAGGAAAAGGCACAGGTCAGGTCGTACAACGAGGTAATGGAATTGACGGAAGACAGAGAGAGATGGCGATTACTCCACCGACAAGGGCACAGCCCTTAAATAGGATGATGATGTTGGTATGCCACGTAAAGCATCTGCGATAAGTTGGTTGAAAAGTGATATTGGGCAAAATGAAATTCTAATAAAAGGCAGGATACCCAATATTTTCTCATGGCAGACACAGCCAAGTTTTCGAGAATATTCTCCATGCATGGGCATCACTAGCAAATGCTCAGGCCGCGCATATTTTTTCCGGATATTCTTTTATTTTTCGCTTCCAGATCACTGGGCACGATTTTATTATGGAATAGGAATAAATGACCGTTACACGACCGTTGACGGGGGTTGTATTGAATTCGTGTGCAATTTCGCGAGAAACTCTTGTATTAAATGTTGTTTACGGAGCCCGAAAATTGTTTTGGGTAACTATGGATTTACCCTCGTTTTCGTATTTAGATTTTAAATGGGGTTCTTTGTGAATATGGGCAAGTCAAATCAGCATCTTTTTTCGAACTGTCAAAACGATCACCACTATGGAATTTTATATGAAATACTCAAAAGTGACGTCACGTTTGAGTACTGCCAAATGACCTACTCTCTTTAAGTTCTTTTAAATTTATTAAATAGAAGTTCTGTACAAAAAATAATGCAATATAAATCTTAGTAATAATTTCTTCGTGTATTGTGTCGTGCATAATGTTAAATAATTTATTTTAACTGCAGTCATCATCCCTATTACGTAAACACTTTGGGAAAGAATTAGTATGGAGGAATGTACACATATTAATGAACTGGAACTTTATTAGTCGTAAAAAAAGTAAATTTGTTAATATAGGTCGCATGGGAAACATTGTTCAGAACGACCATTTTAACACGTTTTTCACAATTGGGATCACGACCCTGGAAACACCCTGTATATTAGTCTCCTCTTTGGACCTTCACATACACTGCTTGAAAGCGACCTGCATCCAGCTTCTCCCGGCGATCATCAAAAAGACATCTGAAGGGTCCATGGGAAGAACATGTCTAGTCAATTCAAATTAGGTAGGTACAGAAGGAAAAACCACCTTCCTTTTAACAGAATAAGGTGTGAATTTGCCCTGATTTTTTAGGTACTGGACATGTTTTTTCCGTGAACCCTTTACTATCTATCTTGTGGGTAGACGTCGTACCCTTCTGCAGTCCAAACAATAAAAATTGCTAGTTAATTTTGAATTAATAGTGCAGGAAATGTAATAGTTTGTTTGAGGAGAGATTCAAGATCCCATCATCAGGTCCCAGCTTGGTGCCAACGGGACTATATCGGACTTATATCCGTGTGATTAAACAAATATTTGAAAAATGGTTTACGATTCTGATATATTGCTCCCTCGCCCGCAGAAGATGAATAGGTACTTGCCTATACGTAACCATTGTTGTTTTCTTTTGTTTCATTTTCCTACATTGTGTCTCCGCATGCCTGTTTTTTTTTCTTTAGCATTGGCATAATTCTGTATCTTGTATTCTTGTAGGTATCCTTTTCGTTCCATATTGTACAAAGCCTGTATTTGTTATTGTTAGCTGTTGGTTTTCTGAATAAATAAAAAAAAAATAAAACAAATAATATCGAGTAATATGACATAGGAAAATCAGTCGAATTCAGAAGATCTTTTTTAGTACAGATGGTGCCTTTTTAGGCTCTAGTGCGAGAAGTGTGTCATTTTACGTCAGGTTCAAAACTTCGGAGGGCCATATGCACTAAAAAACGTCGTACGGCACACATGCAAACACGAAATGCATAACTCGTGTCGATTTAAAACATCGCCACTCGTTTCGAATTTCATGTTTTTCGCATTTGTGTCGTAATGTACTATTTTAAGTTGGTTTAAAATCTCACTGAATGAAGCTCAAAAAATAAAATTATCATTAACTTGTCATAACCAGACTTGATAATGAATTAGAGTAAAGTTAGGAATTTTAGCAGAATATTGTTCGGGATACTTTTTTACCCGCTCGGCTTGTCAAATTATATTCTTCCGCGACACTGGATAAGCTTTAAATGCCCCAAACAGTTTCATGCTTCAGCTAAGTTCAAACGATTTTAATGCACCCTTGGAGCTATCTTTACAGTAATCGTTAGCATCTGGGTAACGTATTTTCTATGCATCTTGCTTAAGTTGTTTGTTGTTGGTCATACTATAAATACATTTTATATAAATACTTATATAATTTTATATAAACCTCCTCATGTTCCTTGGTTTACCAACGTTAGGTTAAGTAGAATGTTAATTAAAATAGGTTTAAGACTTCGTTCGGGACACATTCCTTTAAAAAAAATTGCATTTATTATGAAAAAAACACCTTCCCCTAACTGTGAAATATGTAATTTAGTAGAAGATGTTCAGCAAGTGTTACTGGAATGTGTACGGAATGAAGGGGATAGACAGATACTGATTAAAGCCTTAGGTCTCAATAAGCTAGATGTGGGTGCTTTCCAAAGCATCTTAGCTGTACCTACCTCAAACGATGCAAAAAATATATACATGTTTGTACATAATTACCTTAGTCGGTATACTTTAAGACCGTAGATGATGTATTTAAATTTAAGTTAAGGTACAATGGGACTGGCATAATCGTAGGATTAAAAGTCCCTAAATAAATAAAATAATAAAAAAAAAAAAAACTTATTTTTGACATGTGTTTTATAACATTAAAGTATTTGAATTTTGAATTTATATCAATATTGACCCCAAATATTCTTATTTATTTAATAGTATACGGGTCCAAGAAAAGCAAATCCAAAAAATAAGGGTCTCAAAGAAAGTTTTTCTTCTTAAATCAAGATAACCTCTCCCCCCCGCCCTTTTGATCCGTGGGTCTGAAAATATGAAAAAAAAAAACATGACTACTAAGGCTTATACAATACTTTCAAAGAAAACTATTTTGAACATAATCGGCCCAGCTGTCTTGAATAACTACGGAACCCTACACTGTTGAGCATAGCCCGAGATGATCCGGGCCGGGATAAAAACAAATTGTATTCATTATTTTTTGCATGATAGCTCGCTTGCTTTTTTACAAAACCTCTCCTGCAGTGTTATTCACTCAGGAAACCATCTTGCTGTCAGCGCTGTGTCAGCGCTGCGGCAGCGTCGAGCCTAAAAATGGTATTCACTAATGTAGTTTAAACGACACTAGTGCTCGGCGACGAATGCGGCGTGAGCTGGAACTACTGCGTCGAGAGTTTGACGTTTAATGTACGAACTTCGTATTCTCTAATGAAAAATAGCGACGAACTCGCCCACAACCTCACTCACAGCCTCGATTCCTAATGTCAAAACAAACAGCTAGGATTTTAGACAAGCCTGTCTCGACGTCGAGCTCGTTGACGAACGCAGCGTCGAATGTGTGAATAAGAGAATAGCATAGCTGTAAGCTGATTTTACCTGTCAGTGTTCGATTAATAATAAAACAGGCCGCTGGGACGAATATACGAATTCATTTTATTCCATTATCCCAGTTGTAAAAACTTGCAAAAATCTGCATCATCACCATCAGATATATCGCTGCCATGGTGTTCAAATAGTACATAATGTATGTAGTATAGTGCATCGGTACACTATGGCTCAATGTATAACTTGTCAGCGTGGTTTGGCGCGAGAAAGGCAAACCCATCAGTTCCGCCAAAATGACCTCATCGCTAGACCAGGATTAAGGGAATATGTTCTTATTCACTCCGAAATACAAGAAGAAGCAGTAAGTCAAATTATAGCTTTGCGTACCTACCTACCTACTGTACAACTACAAATTCTCATTGAATTTTTAATACTTATAAAATTAAAGAAGTTTGAACAGCTAGAATATACTGGTTTTGCGAATTGTTTTAGATTCCGGCCGTTGAACAATTTATAATGTGCCATCGCTGTTGGGTAGCGGCTGGTCGTTATAATCCTGCGGCTCGACTAAACCCAGATGGCGAAGGCGACGTGCGTGCTCCGCATGTTCCCATCCCTGTGGAGGGATACAGGCGAGCAGCTAATACGGCCAATACATGTTTGTTTCAAGGGTGCAGAAACGTTCACTTGCAGAGAATACCAGAGTTTTTGAAAATCAGGGTCCTAATTGACTGGAAACTATACCTGCCTGCAAGTGCTCGTGTTTGCACGGAGTTTCCGTCCTCGTAATGTGCCGAGTTCCGGGCTATGGATTGCATACTTTCAAACCATAACAGTTGAAAGAAATGATGAACTTTTTGATTCAGGCTTATAAAGATAAACAAAGTTTAAATTTTGACGAAATAGAACATATATCACCTACCAAACTACATTTTTACATAGGTTTAACGCATGCGCAGTTCGAGCAGCTGTTAGCACAAACGCCATCACTAATGGAAAAATGTCAGCAGCCTAAAACAACTCTGGGTGTGTACCTTATGAAACTGCGGTCTGGTGAGCCAGATGATCGACTTGCTGCTAGGCTCAATATGAGCCGCCGGACACTTGAGAGAAATTTCAAAATTGCACGAGACTGCCTAGTCCACAATTTTGTGCCTCAGCACTTAGGTTGGGACCACATAACTAGGGCTGAAATTATGGAAAAAAACCGGGCTGTTGCCAAATATTTAACTATATAGGGACAATAACACCAAAGCAGTGTTAATTTTCGACGGTACCTATGTGTATATACAAAAAAGTGGAAACTTTTCGTTCCAAAACATAGCGTTCACAAATACAGAAATCTCGTGAAGCCATATATGGTTGTCTGCCC
The DNA here is from genome assembly GCA_025490895.1 of Thaumatotibia leucotreta. Classification (NCBI taxonomy): domain Eukaryota; kingdom Metazoa; phylum Arthropoda; class Insecta; order Lepidoptera; family Tortricidae; genus Thaumatotibia; species Thaumatotibia leucotreta. The sequence goes on along the minus strand of JALPQI010009680.1, from coordinate 36,598 downwards.
GGACGGCCGTTTGCAGCAACGACATCTGATGCACAAATTATGTCTAATAAGTTGCTAGTTGACGCACCTATGAATTATGTGCTCGAAGCCGGTGACGTTTTCATCGTTGATAAAGGATTCAGGGACGAGGGAAGGGTGTGGGTACACGGTATTTATGCCACCAACAAAACACCCATTGCAAACACAGTTAAATACACAAGACGCCAACAAATCGCGTCTAGTTACCATTGTCAGGTGGGTAGTGGAAGTTATAAACGGACGAAAAAAAACGTGATTTTAAAATGCTCAGGCAGTAATATTTCAACCGGACGTTTCCTAATGTAATTGAAGACTTTCGCATTGCAGCTGCGCTTACCAATGTCTTTAAAGAGCCTATAGGCGACTCTCCTTATGCGGACAGTATTATAGAAATAATAGGAGAAAGGAGGGACTTACTCAATTCGTTGGGAAATTATGTGACTGAACATAATGTAAACAGGCAAAGGGCAGCCTTTGTCAGCATGACAGACATAGAAGTTGTTAGGAGAACGAGGTTTCCGCGTTTGACTATTCTGCCGTGCAATCCCTAAACCACAGTAACTGCCAATTTTCCGATTTTTGGTTTATTGGTGATCTATAATCAGCAAATCAAAACGCATAATCCCAATCGATCGGTTTTTAATTTGGAAAACTGGAACATGGCAACTCGAAACTCCAAAAGCAGTAAATAACTAGTTTTTCCTGCACAATGCAATATAAAGCGCAGTAAAATGGTCTACGGCTACGATTTTTGGGCTGATACTGACTAAAACGCAGTACAGGTGTAGATTTTTATGATTTTTAGCATGTAAACTGATAGTATCTCGTTTATAAAGAAACTAATTAAAACACAGTATACAATTTTTATGCTAAAAGTGTTGTACTGCGTTTCCAGTTTCATACATTAATAAGCATAATTACTAGTCAAGACGCAGTAGGAATAAAATAACGATATTTAAAGTGGTACACTACTGTTCAAATAAGTATCGTATTGCCATCTAAACTGCAGTAACAAGTTCATTAATGTACACATTATGCTGTATGTTGTATTACTTTCAATAGCAATAATACTAGCTTAAGGACAGTAGCACCCCAAGAAGCTGCAGTTTAGGCAGTATTTTTATGTTATTTGACTATTTTAACTGCATTTCGACGTTTATTTTAAGTGGCAAATTCGAGTTAGTTCCATCTCGGACGTTCCTTGAAGAGAGCTTATAGTGATATCGTTAGAACATCCTTTAAGGTAGTAAAATAATTCTTGACCTATTTACAATTTAAAACAACCAAGGTGTCGTCTGTTGATAAACGAATAAAAACTTATATAGTTAGTTAAACACATAAAGGTATTATTACCTAATTATTCGGTTCTTAAAGGACAAAAAATAACCTTTTCTTTAGTTTGTACACATTTAATTTTGATATGCGAGTTATGGTTCATAGGCGGCGGTATCATCTTATTAACCCTTCGTGTTTGATAAGGATCCGTACAATAGATATTGAACTCAAATCAATTCATAATTTAAATTAAAAATCAATTGCACTGATCCTTAGCAACCACAGGCGAAGGGTTAAGCAATGCCTTGCCAACAAATATCATCGTTATGTCATAATTATTGTTATATTTCTTCTTGATTGCGGTACCTCACCGTAACGGTTTCATTTATTTATCTTATTAACAGGGTGCTTTACGAACCAAATTTGTTTCGTAGTTTTCTCCAAAAAAACATAACAAAACCTATAACGTGTCATTCTTAAATACACTCCAGGAGCGGAGTACTATTGTAGTAATAGGTCATAATTAATGACAATTTATTCTTTTGTAGGGTTTTGTATTATAATATACAGTATTCTAAGACTTTTTGGCTTATGACTGACACGAATACGTAAGAAATTATATTTATTAAAATTAATCGTAGAAGTGCTACGCCATAATCAGTCGTGAGCTTACTCATTGAAATCAATGTAAGGCTAAAATATAATGTGCCATTTGCTCTGATTACAACCGATACTGTTACCTTAAATTGATTGTTATTTCATTGCTTAAGAAAATGTGGTAATAAACCTTTATTTTTGTATTATTGACGACAAATCCCTTAATAAACTGCGTTTTTCAAGTAACTTTTAAATCGTTTTTTACTTCCTTCTGTGTCTTACATTGGCATGAAACTTGATAAGCGTGTTTGAATTTCTTAATAATAAAATCATGTAATGATGTTACAAAGTTTTGTTGTATTTTAATTACTTTATTTTAAAAAAAACAATATTTTACTGCTGTGAATGAAGTTCGTAGCACGAAAATTCAATCAAAATACTAGTTAAATTACAGTAAACTAGTTCCTTTCACTGCAGTTTAACCTGTAAAATGCCGCCTATCTCTATAAAGCACGCAAAATTTGTGCAGTAAGTGGTCATTTTACTGTGTCTTAATTAGTAATTATTATATTTTTCCCTGTTTTTAAAAGCGCAGTACAAACACAGAATTTCGAAAAAAATACATATTTAATTTTAGAAAATGCAAAAGCACGTATTTTTTAATTTATCATATTTTATCATTTTAATACTTCATTTTGGACAAAAAAAAATCTCAATAACTATCAAATTTTGGAAAATATATTACATTAAAACTGTTTTTTGCTATTATCTCAAAATCGACTTTTGTCAGTTACTGTGGTTTAGGAATTGCACGGCAGTATTGAGGACGTAATACTTATGGCTCTCGAGACGTATCAAATAAAGTTAGCTCGCTCTTACTTGAGCGAGCAACTTCGAGATGGGGTATATCACATTGATATATGTGAAACTGTGTTGCCTAATCTAATCGATTACGGAATCCACGTAGAAGCCGGCACTCTACTAAGAGGACGTATAAGGTCACGCTGAACAGCTAACGAGCGACACTACGCTTACATATTAGTCAATACCTAATGGAGAAAGAGGAAGGCGGGCTGTTCATCAGATATATCGCTGCCATGGTGTTCAAAGAGTACATAATATATGTAGTATAGTGCATAGGTACACTATGGCTCAATGTATTACTTGTCAGAGTGGTTTGGCGCGAGAAAGGCAAACCCATCAGTTCCGCCAAAATGACCTCATCGCTAGACCAGGATTAAGGGAATATGTTCTTATTCACTCCCAAATACAAGAAGAAGCAGTAAGTCAAATTATAGCTTTGCGTACCTACCTACCTACTGTACAACTACAAATTCTCATTGAATTTTTAATACTTATAAAATTAAAGAAGTTTGAACAGCTAGAATATACTGGTTTTGCGAATTGTGTTAGATTCCGGCCGTTGAACAATTTATAATGTGCCATCGCTGTTGGGTAGCGGCTGATCGTTATAATCCTGCGGCTCGACTAAACCCAGATGGCGAAGGCGACGTGCGTGCTCCGCATGTTCCCATCCCTGTGAAGGGATACAGGCGAGCAGCTAATACGGCCAAAACATGCTTGTTTCAAGGGTGCAGAAACATTCACTTGCAGAGAATACCAGAGTTTTTGAAAATCAGGGTCCTAATTGACTGGAAACTATACCTGCCTGCAAGTGCTCGTGTTTGCACGGAACATTACGAGGACGGAAACTGGGATAACTTCCCAGTTATCCCAGTTTCAGTCCTCGTAATGTGCCGAGTTCCGGGCTATGGATTGCATACTTTCAACCCAGAACAGTTGAAAGCAATGATGAAATTTTGATTCAGGCTTATAAAGATAAACAAAGTTTAAAGTTTGACGAAATAGAACATATATCACCTACCGAACTACATTTTTACATAGGTTTAACGCATGCGCAGTTAGAGCAGCTGTTAGTACAAACGCCATCACTAATGGAAAAATGTCAGCGGCCTAAAACAACTCTGGGTGTGTACCTTATGAAAATGCGGTCTGGTGAGCCAGATGATCGACTTGCTGCTAGGCTCAATATGAGCCGCCGGACACTTGAGAGAAATTTTAAAATTGCACGAGACTGCCCAGTCCACGATTTTGTGCCTCAGCACTTAGGTTGGGACCACATAACTAGGGCTGAAATTATGGAAAAAAACCGGGCTATTGCCAAATATTTATATGGGGACAATAACACCAAAGCAGTGTTAATTTTCAACGGTACCTATGTGTATATACAAAAAAGTGGAAACTTTTCGTTCTAAAAAAAAACCATATCGTCGGCTAAGAGTGTAACCCTGCTAAATCCATTTCTTACCATTTTTCGATTTACCCACCATTATAAAGAAAAAAAAAAGATACATCGCCTGAGAAAAACAGTTAGTTCCAGTTCCTGCCGCAAATTGGCTAAATCGTATGATGAGTAAAACAGTCAATTCCACGATTTTAAAAGTCACCGGCTAACTCCAAGTTACTCGGCATATTCGTAAGAAATTTTGTAGCCTGTGCGTATGCTCTCGAAAAATATAACTTATTGTGGTGTTTTTCGTGTAAATTAAGGATAATAGCTGCGTAATCTGGTAAAGGTATGTACAATTATTGTTTTGTATTGATAAGATTAGCTGTGATTTAAGCATTTTTATTATTTTAAATTCAGATGAATGTAGTATCGACACGAGTGGGAGTTAGCAGTTTTTATTTTTTCTTAAGTCTCAAACTTGTAGTACATAGCAGGTATTTCTTGTGTTTACTTGAGAGTATTTAATATTCTTAAATAATACTGGCATAAAAATACAAAATAAATAGCTGACATAAACGGTTTAGTCATATTGGAAACCTGTTAATCCTCATTATAATGTCGTAATAATGTACGTCACATCTTTGCCCGTTAAAAGACCATGAGGAAGAAAAGCAACAGAGTCAAAGAGAGCTCAATCTCTGTTCTGCTTTTTAAAAAAAGACGACCAAGCTGTGAAGGTTTGTAGAACAATGTTCCTGAACACTCTGGGAATCGGAAGATGGACTGTCCTTAATTGGAAAAATAAACAATTGAATAATAATGGTACTAACGGAGACACTGCTTCGTCAAAAGCTACATTGATTACTTCCAAACCTTTTGAATCGGAACGTAAGGAACTTGTTAAATTTTTCGATTTATTACCAAAAATGGAATCGCATTACTGTCGTGTTGACTCCAAAAAGAAATATTTATTACCAGAATGGAGAACCAAACAATCTCTTTACGAATTTTATGTAAATGATTGGTGCAAAACACGAAACGTGCATGCTCTGTCAATCACTACGTTTAATGAAGACGATATTAACGATATCGGATTATACTATCCCAAAAAAGACCAGTGAGAAAGATGTTCATTGTATAATGTTGGTAAAATTACGCAAGAGGAATATTTGGAACACCAGGCTAAACAAGAGGAAGCTCGGACTGAAAAGGAAAGGGACAAAGCAGAAGAGCCTTGTGTTTTTACGGTTGATATGCAGTCTGTTCTTTTGGCACCTAAATTAAAAATTAGTTCCTTATACTATAGAACCAAACTCCAAGTCCACAATCTCACATTTTTTACTTGAAAAACAAAGATGGGTTTTGCTATTTATGGAATGAAACCGAAGGGGGGATGGATGCAGAAGAATTTGCATCAACATGGATCAATCTAATTGAAAAAGTTACTATCCTGCAAATTGAATCCAGTGAAAAAGCTAAATTCATTATTTTTTATAGCGATGGTTGTTGCTACCAAAACCGAAACTGTGTGCTTTTTAATGCTTTACTGTTGCTGGCAATGAACCACAATATCACTATAGAACAAAAGTATCTTGAAGTTGGATATACCCAGATGGAAGCAGATAGCATGCTTTCTACAATTGAGAGGGCTTTGTAAGATAAAGATATAAATGTGCCAGCCGAGTACATCTCTATCTGCAATCAGCAAGGAGAAACCATATGACGTAACATATTTAAACCAAACCTTCTTCGAAAACTTTGATAAGGTACAGTTTTATAACGTTAAAGGTGACCCTAAAGTCACTGATATACGAGCTTTGCGGTATACACCGAATGGCGACATATATTTAAACTCCGGTTCACTCATGAGTGGAAAATAGTGCCACAACGAAAGTCACCGGGTGTAATTGCTTTGCCGTTTAATAGCCTACAAAATCTGTACCAAAAAAGAATGAAGATATCGAACAGGAAGTTTGAGGACTTGCAATATTTAAAAAACACATTGCCTGAGGATTATCGTGATAATATTATTGCCTCATGATTAGGTTTAATACGTGCAAATATAACAATACTTTACGTAGTTAGTTACATAGTAATACTAGCTACCTACTACTATCATGAATTACTTACTATGACATTGCGATAATGAGGTTCATACCTATGCCTAATTCGTTTGCAAATATGATCAACCAGTTGATATTTTACAATGCGCTAAGAAAAATATTTTTATTGTGTAGAATGCTACTTTTTGTTTCAAATGATTATTTTTCAAATCAAATGAAATAGAGTCAGAGACAGAGGCCGCCTACGACCACGCGGGTGTAACATCATGCCCGAAACTTCAGGATAATATTAAACGTAAGTTTATGCGATTATATAAGACCCACTTGTCGGTAAAATATGCGTGTGGGATTTAAATTAAAATGTAGGTATTTTTTATTTCTATATCAATCATAGAACTTTTGTTGGGGCAGTCACATTTACATATTTCTTAAAAAACTGCTAAGTCCATATTTAAAGAAAATATTTGATCGCAAAATAATGCTAGAAAGTTAAAAGTTATAAAAGTGGTAATAAATAAACGTATTCTCAATTTTATTGCCTGGGTTTCATTTTCCAATTAAAACAAAAAATAAGCTACCCTATGGTATAATTACTTTTTTCGTAGGTATTTTATTTAAATTTTAATCATGTTTTTTGCCTCTCCTGTAAAGTTTCTTAATATTACATTAGCAGGGTTACACTCTTAGCCGACGATATAGCGTTCACAAATACAGAAATCTCGTGAAGCCTTATATGGTTGTCTGCCCGGACGGCTATAGAGTAGACGTTGCCGGGCCATTTGCAGCAACGACATCTGATGCACAAATTATGCCTAATGAGTTGCTAGATGACGCACCTATGAATTATGTGCTCGAAGCCGGTGACGTTTTCATCGTTGATAAAGGATTCAGGGACAAGGGAAGGGTGTGGGTACACGGTATTTATGCCACTAACAAAACATCCACTGCAAACACAGTTAAATACACAAGACGCCAACAAATCGCGTCTAATTACTATTGTCAGGTGGGTAGTGGAAGTTATAAACGGACGCATAAAACGTGATTTTAAAATGCTCAGGCAGGAATATTTCAACCGGACGTTACCTAATGTAATTGAAGACTTTTGCATTGCAGCTGCGCTTACCAATGTCTTTAAAGAGCCTATAGGCGACTCTCCTTATGCGGACAGTATTATAGAAATAATAGGAGTAAGGAGGGACTTACCCAATTTGTTAGGAAATTATGTGACTGAACATAATGTAAACAGGCTAAGGGCAGCTTTTGTCAGCATGACAGACATAGAAGTTGTTAGGAGAACGAGGTTTCCGCGTTTGACTATTGAGGACGTAATACTTATAGCTCTCGGGACGTATCAAATAAAGTTAGCTCGCTCTTACTTGAGCGAGCAACTTTGAGATGGGGTATATCACATTCAGATATGTGAAACTGTGTTGCCTAATCTAATCGATTACGGAATCAACGTAGAAGCCGGAACTTTACTAAGAGGACGTATACGAACACGCTTAACAGCTAACAAGCGACACTACGCTAACATATTAGTCAATAATGGAGAAAGAGGAAGGCGGGCTGTTATGACACATTATTGCTCCTGTCTTACAGGTAGGAGGACAGTTGGCACGTGGCACATATAATAAGTATTATGTGGTATTTAGGTTGGGCAAGATACAATTATGTGTTGCTGCCTGCCATAAATCTAGACAATGTTATTTTAAACATTAATAATTAGGTGCGTGCTCCGCATGTTCCCATCCCTGTGGAGGGATACAGGCGAGCAGCTCATACGGCCAATACATGCTTGTTTCAAGGGAGCAGAAACGTTCATTTGCAGAGAATACCAAAGTTTTTTAAAATCAGGGTCCTAATTGACTGGAAACTATACTTGCCTGCAAGTGCTCGTGTTTGCACGGAACATTACGAGGACGGAAACTCCGTCCTCGTTATGTGCCGAGTTCCGGGCTATGGATTGCATACTTTCAACCCAGAACAGTTGAAAGAAATTATGAACTTTTTGATTCAGGCTTATATAGATAAACAATGTTTAAATTTTGACGAAATAGAACATATATCACCTACAGAACTACATTTTTAGATAGGTTTAACGCATGCGCAGTTCGAGCAGCTGTTAGTACAAACGCCATCACTAATGGAAAAATGTCAGCGGCCTAAAACAACTCCGGGTGTGTACCTTATGAAAATGCGGTCTGGTGAGCCAGATAATCCACTTGCCGCTAGGCTCAATATGAGCCGCCGGATACTTGAGAGAAATTCCAAAATTGCACGAGACTGCCTAGTCCACGATTTTGTGCCTCAGCATATAGGTTGGGACCACATAACTAGGGCTGAAATTATGGAAAAAAACCGGGCTATTGCCAAATATTTATATGGAGACAATAACACCAAAGCAGTGTTAATTTTCGACGGTACCTATGTCTATAAGGAGTTTATTAGATTATATTTTTTATTCTTAGATAGAAGCGGGCAACCATGATACAAAATACAAAAATACAAAATTGTTTATTGATAACAATTGTTACATGTCATAGAATACATATTCATACAGTATAATTGTAGTATTCATAAATTTTGGTCACAATTTAATTAAATGGCTCAACAAATTGAGGTAAATGAAAAAAATCTGTATAATCATAGAAGAGTTCATTTACCATTTTTTAAGTTTGTTTTTGATAACTGTGATGGTAGCTGCACTCCTTATAGATTCCGGTAAGCGATTGTAAACAGACGGTCCGAGTAGTATACGGATCGCTGTGATTTAGCTAGTCTATGCGTATCCGCGACCAGTCGATTTTTTAGTTTGTTGCTTCGGGGTGGATACAAGTAGTTAGTGTTTACGCCTCTAGACTTAAACGTGTCTCTGTGTTGATGCGTAAACACTGCCACTTGGAATATGTACATGCATGGCAGGGGTAGGATTCCAAAACTACGTAAGAGTTCCCGTGCTGGAGCATCCGATGGCTTCCCAGGCATGGCGCGAACGGCACGCTTTTGCATGGAAAATGGGCGTTTCCAGTCAGACGCATGATTGAGGAAACAAATAACTGTGACAAGCCCAAACAGATGCAATCCCCGGGACCAAACCTACCTCTTTTCGCAGACAATCACTACCGACTAAGCCACGGTCATCTGTTACATATAGTACCTATGTTCCGTATAGGGCTCACGGTACACGTGTAAACCGCCAAACCGGATACCCGTGTTCTTAAGCCCGACGGTACTAAGAACCCGAATTACACGAACCCGCCGGGTACCCGTGTCCGTGTCCAATACACGGATACCGTTTACACGAAACCGCGTGCTACCCGGGTACCCGGGTACTTAAGACCGAACCGAACGGGTTCGAAATAATTTGAGCAAATGCAAATAAGGTATATTATTGAATGTAACCTGCAGCTTCGTTCGACACTACAAAACAAACGTGTTCAGGAAAGGTCAGCCGACATAACTTTTTTTTTGTTTTTATAAATTTCGACTCTATCTGTTACGCAATAAGGTCTATTTGACACAATTAGCCTTCCGCTTATCTATCCATTTGTACTATAGCTCTTAAGTCTCACGACCCATCCTTCGGTACAAAACTTTACCCTTAAAAAGCAGACTTTCTATGCATACACGGCTTCTCGTCAAGGACGTCCCCGAACCCGCGGGTAATTAAGGTCCGTGTCCGTGTAAATAATACCCGTGTACCCGTGTACCCGTGCAGACGGGTATTATTTACACGGACTTTAATTACCCGTGTAAATCGGGCCAGAAACCCGTGTACGTGTAACACGAACACGGGTATGAGAAACGTTGACACGAAACCCGGACACGACCGCGAGCCCTAGTTCCGTACATACACGCGTACATTGTATGCGTTTAATCAGGCGCGCAGCGGGGCGCACGCGCGCGGTGGGCCGTCTCCATGTTACTCAACTTACTCATACACTAAAAATAGTCTGACTGCAGTACCTACTTGTAGTGCGAGCAGTTAAACTGTCAGGGCATACAAAGTTAGGTCATCGGTGGTCGGCGGGTCTAACTGATGGAAGGTAAGATACACCCGGGTAAGACCGGACTATTTTTCGGTGGGTTAAAAGGATATCACAAAAAAAAACATTTTAGTAGTAGTAGTAGTAGATAAAAAGAAATCAAGCTTTCAATATAAATTTACTTGATGCCGCTCAGCTGAATAGCTTTGGAGTAATCGACACTCAAACTTGCACTTTTTTTTTCAAGACACCCAACCGAAAAACCTTCTTGGCTTAAGATAGGACTAGTATCTAATTTCAACTCTAAAGTAGAGAGAAGAAGGTGCATTAATTCCTGTTAAAGATCGGATCTCCGAAAATTCTCGAAATAATTCACTTTTTTTAAAGCGTTCGTAGCTCACGACTGATGCAGCTGAGCGGTTGCTGCATACTAGCGAGAGGGGCGGGGTGAAATGGCGTCATGCATAATATAGCCAGTGAGGAAAAAAGACTACTATTTTAGTAGCGGTCATCCGATTTTACATTAGATCCGATCTTAGCCGGGTGTACCTTTGGAGTATCGCGGGGTTGGAAAGGAAACAACCAAACTGTATACAAAAAAGTGGAAACTTTTCGTTCCAAAAAAAAACATATAGCGTTCACAAATACAGAAATCTCGTGAAACCATATATGGTTGTCTGCCCGGACGGCTATATAACTAGTAGACGTTGCCGGGCCATTTGCAGCAACGACATCTGATGCACAAATTATGTCTAACGAGTAGTTGGGCACTAGTTGACGCACCTATGAATTATGTGCTCGAAGCCGGTGACGTTTTCATCGTTGATAAAGGATTCAGGGACGCAATCCCAGATATAGAAGGGTATGGGTATACGGTATTTATGCCACCAATAAAACATCCACTGCAAACACAGTTAAATACACAAGACGCCAACAGATCGCGTCTAGTTACTATGTTCAGGTGGGTAATGGAGGTTATAAACGGACGCATAAAACGTGATTTTAAAATGCTCAGGCAGGAATATTTCAACCGGACGTTACCTAATGTAATTGAAGTCTTTCTCGCATTGCAGCTGCGCTTACCAATGTCTTTAGAGAGCCTATAGGTGACTCTCCTTATGCGGACAGTATTATAGAAATAATAGGAGAAAGGAGGGACTTACCCAATTCGTTGGGAAATTATGTGACTGAACATAATGTAAACAGGCAAAGAGCAGCTTTTGTCAGCATGACAGACATAGAATTTGTTAGGAGAACGAGGTTTCCGCGTTTGACTATTGAGGACGTAATACTTATAGCTCTGGGGACGTATCAAATAAAGTTAGCTCGCTCTTACTTGAGCGAGCAACTTCGAGATGGGGTATATCACATTGATATATATGTGAAACTGTCTTGCCTAATCTAATCGATTACGGAATCCACGTAGAAGCCGGCACTTTACTAAGAGGACGTATGTCACGCTTAACAGCTAACGAGCGACACTACGCTTACATATTAGTCAATAATGGAGAAAGAGGAAGGCGGGCTGTTATGACACATTATTGCTCCTGTCTTACAGGGAGGAGGACAGTTGGCACGTGGCACATATAATAAGTATTATGTGGTATTTAGGTTGGGCAAGATAAAATAATATGTTGCTGCCTGCCATAAATCTAGACAATGTTATTTCATTAGGTAACGCGGGTTTAAATACAGGGTGATTACGGGATCTTGATCCCAACTGTGAAAAACGTGTTAAGATGGTCTTTCTGAATAAGGTTTCCCATGGCACTTATATGAACAAACGTACTTTCTTAAGATTAAAAGGTATAATATTAGTTATAATATTATTCCATTATCCCAGTTGTAAAAACTTGCTAAAATCTGCGTCATCACCAGATATATCGCTGCCATGGTGTTCAAATAGTACATAATATATGTAGTATAGTGCATAGGTCACTTATATGGCTCAATGTATTACTTGTCAGCGTGGTTTGGCGCGAGAAAGGCAAACCCATCAGTTCCGCGAAAATGACCTCATCGCTAGACCAGGATTAAGGGAATATGTTCTAAGTCACTCCCAAATACAAGAAGAAGCAGTAAGTCAAATTATAGCTTTGCGTACCTACCTACCTACTGTACAACTACAAATTCTCATTGAATTTTTAATACTTATAAATTAAAGAAGTTTCAACAGCTAAGTATATACTGGTTTTGCGAATTGTTTTAGATTCCGGCCGTTGAACAATTTATAATGTGCCATTGCTGTTGGGTAGCGGCTGGTCGTTATAATCCTGCGGCTCGACTAAACCCAGATGGCGAAGGCGACGTGCGTGCTCCACATGTTCCCATCCCTGTGGAGGGATACAGGCGAGCAGCTAATACGGCCAATACATGATGAGCACTGGCTACCACCTGAACAAATAACCACTGTAGGTATACTAAATTATCAGCTACGCGCTCACTACTGTCGAACGTCCAGAACCGGAGGAGGAAGCTGTATCTACGTAAGATCTGGAATACCATGCATCGAGAGGAGAGAAATAAGTAACCTATCTGTGGAGTCCCAATTCGAGGTCTGCGCCGTCGAGTGCATCGGAAAAGATCTGATCATCGTGTGTGTTTACAGGCCACCGAGCGGTGACGTATCCTTATATTTATCAATGTTGACAAATCTATTTAATTTAGGTATAATTAAAAATTACAATGTAGTAATAATTGGTGACATAAATATCGACCTACAAAAAAAAATGTCATAATTCGACGAATTTATTGAATATTTTAAAACAACATGGTTTCAGACAGCTTATTACTGTACCAACTAGAGTAACTCAGGTCTCGAAAACGTGTATTGACCATATCTATACTAATATAAATAAAACAAATGTAAACTCTGTTTCCTGTTTTGACCTACACCTATCTGATCACCTATGTATAAGTATGACTGTTGACATTCTAATTAATTCTGTTACAAATGATAATATATTAAGAAGAACATTTACGATTCAAAGGAAAAAAGATTTCACTCAGTGTCTGGCCTTGTACCAATGGGAAAAACTACTTTTGAAATCCTCTTGTCCAAGTAAAAAAATGGAACTAGTAATAAATGTGATCAAGCATTATTTTGAAGTGTACTTTCCTTTAAGGAAACATCCTGTAAAAAACAGTGTGAGTGTGTGGGTCAACGAAACGATTAGAACATTACGTAAAAAAATAATAAAAACTAAACAGTGTCTTACATCTCATTCTGATAACGCTGAGGCAAGCGGTGTCCTTCAAAACCTTCAACAGTTAGAAATCGAATACTGGGCTAAGTTAACTGAAGCTCGTTGTGACTTCGTTAACAACTGTATATCCGAAAGCAAGGACGATATGTGTCGCACTTTATGGCGAGTTATAGCGATGGAAACATGCAAAAATCATAAAGTCAAGAACAGTGCGATCGACGTGCTTGTTAGCAAGTCCGCAGGTGACTGCGGGGCAGCGCGCGCCTCCGCCGCCGCCGCACTACTGAACCGCTACTACTTAGATGCTGGTGTAAACAATTCAACGCCCTGTATTCGCGCTGCGCTAGCATATTTAACAAAATACCTATCGTGCGAGTCGCTCCCTTCTTACATCTTTGAACCGTTTACTTTGGATGAAATGTTAATTGCGTGTCATAAAATCAAGCGCAAAAACTCGAAGGACATAAATGATATGTCGACTCGGATTATTGACTACTTGCCGCCCATCGTCATATCCGTATTACTCATGCTGTTTAACAAATGCGTTTTCAGAGGAATCTATCCAGATATCCTTAAACTAATAAAGGTACAACCTATATACAAAGGAAAGGGTGAAATGCATCTGCCTAAGAATTACCGACCGATATCTCTTATACCTATAATCTCAAAAATCTTCGAACGTTTACTAAGTAACAGGATAATGAAGCATATCGTGTCGAATAATCTCTTGAACAATAGGCAGTACGCGTACCAACCAGGGAGAAGCTGTGCAGACGCCGCGCGGGATGTGGTGGCGCGAGTTATGGCGCATCTCGAGGGCGGGCGGCAGGTCGCTGCTGTGTTCTGCGACTTATCGCGCGCCTTCGAAATGATCGATCATAAACTGCTTCTAGCCAAACTGTCATATTACGGCTTTACAGGTGCATTCCACGGTACTATAGCATCTTTCCTAAATAATCGCCGGCAAAGCACCTACATTCCTGATGTAAGGTCAGACCTTGAACCAATAGGTGACTGCTCCGTACCGCAAGGTTCTGTGATGGGAAATAACTTATTTTTAATGTTAGTTAATGATATCACATCCGCCTGTCACGATCAATAGTATGTCATGTTCGCTGACGACACTTGCGTCATAGTCAACGCTGAAAATATTGATAACTTAAAATTAAAACTGTCCCATGTAATGTGTCAAATGATAATGTGGTTTTCAGCTAATGGTATGCACCTTAACGTGGATAAAACAAATGTCGTACATTTTAAACTCAAGAAAAATCATATTCCACTTAGTATAGTTGTCGGAAATAGTATCGTTCCCCAAGTCGACTCCACAAGGTATCTGGGCTTCATGATAGACTCCGGGCTGACGTGGGCCCCTCACGTGGACTACGCTTGTGACAAACTGTCGTCGGCGTGCTACGCATTGTCCAGGCTCGCGCCTACTTTGAGCACTTCTAACCTGCGTAAAGCGTATTTTGGCTACTTTCACTCAATTTTAATCCAAGGCGTTGATCTCTGGGCTTTGTCGGCCGGCCGCGACAGAGTATTCAAAATGCAAAAACGAGCTGTACGAATTCTTGATCGAAAACCTGTAGATCACCCTGCCCGGGAGATATTTAGAAAACACCGTATCCTGACGTTACCATGTGTATTCATATTAACGGCTTGTAACTACGTCCGATCCAACTTACACAACTACAAGACCTATGGCGAATGTAGTCAGCGACCGTCTCGCAGGCCTGACCTGCTGGTCCCCACGCGCCGGCGTCTGGCGAAGGCCCGCTCAGCGATCAGCGTTATCGGAGTTAACCTATACAACTGTGTCCCACAAGATATTAAAAAGGTGGCCAGTGACGCAGTTTTTACGAACAGACTAAAGAAAATGCTCCTTGAACTCGCATGTTACAACATATCTGAATTTTTACAAAGAGATCGTTGACTCTCATCCTCACTACTGTTACGTAATAAAAGAAACCCGAAACATATTACATGTATTCATACTGTGTACCTAGTCATATAAGAATGTAATGATAATTAATTATGACCTGTAAAATGTATATTTTACCAATAAAGAATCTGAATCTGAATATGAAACATGCTTGTTTCAAGGGTGCAGAAACGTTCACTTGCAGAGAATACCAGAGTTTTTGAAAATCATGATCCTAATTGACTGGAAACTATACCTGCCTGCAAGTGCTCGCGTTTACACGGAACATTACGAGGACGGAAACTGGGATAACTTCCCAGTTATCCCAGTTTCCGTCCTCGTAATGTGCCGAGTTCCAGGCTATGGATTGCATACTTTAAACCCAGAACAGTTGAAATGATGAACTTTTTGATTCTGGCTTATAAAGATGAACAAAGTTTAAATTTTGATGAAATAGAACATATTATATCACCTACCGAACTACATTTTTAGATAGGTTTAACATGCGCAGTTCGAGCAGCTGTTAGTACAAATGCCATCACTAGTGGAAAAATGTCAGTGGCCTAAAACAACTCTGGGTGTGTACCTTATGAAAATGCGGTCTGGTGAGCCAGATGACCGACTTGCCGTTAGGCTCAATATGAGCCGCCGGACACTTGAGAGAAATTTCAAAATTGCACGAGACTGCCTAGTCCACGATTTTGTGCCTCAGCACTTAGGTTGGTACCACATAACTAGGGCTGAAATTATGGAAAAAAACCGGGCCATTGCCAAATATTTATATGGGGACTATAACACCAAAGCAGTGTTAATTTTCGACGGTACCTATGTGTATATACAAAAAAGTGGAAACTTTTCGTTCCGAAAAAAAACATATAGCATTCACAAATACAGAAATCTCGTGAAGCCATATATGGTTGTCTGCCCGGACGGCTATATAGTAGACGTTGCCGGGCCATTTGCAGCAACGACATCTGATGCACAAATTATGTCTAATGAGTTGCTAGTTGACGCACCTATGAATTATGTGCTCGGACCCGGTGACGTTTTCATCGTTGATAAAGGATTCAGGGACGCAATCCCAGATATAGAAGGGTGTGGGTATACGGAATTTATGCCACCAACAAAACATCCACTGCAAACACAGTTAAATACACAAGACGCCAACAAATCGCGTCTACTTACTATTGTCAGGTGGATAGTGGAGGTTATAAACGGACGAATAAAACGTGATTTTAAATTGCTCAGGCAGGAATATTTCAACCGAACGTTACCTAATGTAATTGAAGACTTTCGCATTGCAGCTGCGCTTACCAATGTCTTTAAAGAGCCTATAGGCGACTCTCCTTATGCGGACAGTATTATAGAAATAATAGGAGAAAGGAGGGACTTACCCAATTCGATGGGAAATTATGTGACTGAACATAATGTAAACAGGCAAAGGGCAGCCTTTGTCAGCATGACAGACATAGAAGTTGTTAGGAGAACGAGGTTTCCGCATTTGACTATTGAGGACGTAATACTTGTAGCTCTCGGGACGCTCTTACTTGAGCGAGCAACTTCGAGATGGGGTATATCATATTGAAATATGTGAAACTGTGTTGCCTAATCTAATCGATTACGGAATTAACGTAGAAGCCGGCACTTTACTAAGAGGACGTATACGGTCACGCTTAACAGCTAACAAGCGACACTACGCTTACATATTAGTCAATAATGGAGAAAGAGGAAGGCGGGCTGTTATGACACATTATTGCTCCTGTCTTACAGGGAGGAGGACATTTGACACGTGTGCACATATAATAAGTATTATGTGGTATTTAGGTTGGGCAAGATACAACAATGTGTTGCTGCCTGCCATAAATTAGACAATGTTATTTTAAACGTTAATGATTAGGTAACGCGGGTTTAAATACAGGATGATTACGGGGTCTTGATCCCAACTGTGAAAAACGTGTTAAGATGGTCTTTCTGAATAAGGTTTCCCATGGGACTAATATGAACAAACGTACATTCTTAAGATTAGAAGGTATAATATTAGAGTTCATTAATATACATACATTTTCCCATATCTACTAATCCTTTCCAAATGTGTTTATATAATTCACAAAACAACACGCTTCCGCATCGGTCAGCATAAAATCAGTTAATTTTTTTCGCGATATTCCTATTTGTTCTTTCGGAAACCTTGTTCAGATTGACCATCTCAACACGTTTCTCACAGTTGGGATCACGACCTCATAATCACCCTGTATATCGTATAAAGCTCTGATTGTGCATTGTCTGTTAAGGGCTGTAAATAAGAAATTGTAAACGATTGTGAAAAAAAGTCCCAGTTCCACCATCCGTGGCAAACGCATTGTTTTTCATTACGCTTATTCGGTAAGGGCGTCAACAAATAGAGCTGCAGTATACGTTAGGAGAGTGCTAACAATGAGCTCTTTAAATTCTATAATTATATATTTATGTATGGCTCTCTGAATTTGTTTGTGCTTCATACACGTGGAAACAGATTGCCAGCACTTAGAGAGTACTTTTTACGGTTCCGTAGCCAAAATGACCAAAATGGCAAAAATCGAACCCTTATAGATTCGCCATGTCCGTCTGTCCATCTGTCCGCCTGTCTGTCTGAGACTTAAAGTTTTTGGGATAGGTCGATTTAACTGTATTTTGGACGGAACCCTTCGCCCACGAGTCCGTCTCGCACTTGGCTGATTTTTAAATTGAAACGAAAGTTCACCCGCCACCTTGTCGTGGAATTTAAAGAGCACATTGCTCGAATTATGACCCTCATTTGGCATATACTATACTATACTATACTATAGTGAGCATAGCCATGACATGCTCTTGCCCGGTTATTCGTTATAGAAAGTAGTAGGTACATACATAGTATGTAAACCCGGGCAAGAGCATGTCGTGACTATGCTCAGTATAGGGTTCCGTAGTTATACAAAAACGGCTGCGCCAATTGTGTTCGAAATAGTTTCATTTTAAATTTTTCTGTGTGCGATTATCTCCGAAACTATTAACTTTAAAAAAACTTTCTTTTAAGACCCTAATTATTTTTAAAAGACCTTTTCAATGATACCTCACACTCTAAGATTACAGCAAATAAAAAAAATTATCCCCACTTCACTACTTGGGGAGATACCCGAAAAAACATTTTTTTCTAGTTTTTATTGTACCACTCTGTTAACATGATTAATATGTATACTTGTACCAAATTTCAGATTTCTAGTACTAACGACCACTGAGCTATGCTGCGGACAGACGGTCAGACGGACATGGCGAATCTATAATGGATCCGTTTTTGCCATTTTGGCTACGGAACCCTAAAAGCAAGCGTGTTAAAAGTTGCTTATGACAGGCATGAAGACGTCGAAGGTGTATCAAATAAAATGCAAATCTAGGAAATTAGAATCTCGGAAATCCGAAGCGCTTCATCATCGTTGCAAGATGTTGCAATAACGTTAACAGATGTTGCTGCAAGTAGCTGCTGGAATTCTCATAACGCAACACAATTTAGTGATGTCTTATTTAGGAAATTTCACTTGTAACTGGGCTAGTTACTAATAGTGCCTACTCTCGTACTGTTATATATAAGGTCCTAATTTATTAGTTGCAGATATTTTAACACATGATACTTTACATTAAAATAATTAACTTTAAATATAAATTAAGAAATCTTTTCATGTCACTTTTTTGATTTCGTTTTCCTAACAAAAAAGACTTTCCTATCACATGTCACAATAACATTGTCTGTCATGTCATCAAACGACACGTGCAATCCAAGTATAACATAAACTGACATTGACAATCAAGTATTTAATTTATCAACGTGAAGTGGCCAGTTCCAGTTAAATGGTACGTAAAAGAGGTACTAGAATCTGTTCAATGAGTTTTCATTTAATAATCACATAAACAGGGTGTTTTTACGTAGCAAATTTGTTTTTCCGTTTTTTCCAATAAAACATCGTAAAAGCTATAATGTTTCACGGCTTAATATACTCCAGAGACCGAGTACTATCAGCTGTAAAAATATCTACATCTAATAAATTAGGACCTTATATTACATAGACACACAGGGAAACTGATGTCGTGATGTCTTTAGCACCTAAGTTAATTAAGTCTTACTGTTAGAAATAAAACTATGGAAAACTGATAAACTCGCGTATATTAATTTGAATTTAACTTCATCCCGACGTTTCGAACACTTTACAGGGTTCGTGGTCTACGGGCGACTGAGGACTGAGACTAGGTCTGGTGGCGCCCGCAGATAACGAACCTTGTCAAGTGTTCGAAACGTTGGGATGAAGTTAAATTCAATTAATAAACGCAAGTTTATCCGTTTCCCATACATTTATTTCATGCGTATACAAATCCAGCGGCCTCACTGAGACCTAATCCATTTTGCTACACAAACGTGTATTTTGTTATTACTTATAGTATGTATAACAAAACAAATATAGGTAGCTGTCTCGGCGCCAACTACGAGTTTGTAGCTTTTGACGTCGAGACACTTGGTCCCTGGGGCAAGGGGGCACGCGGGCTCCACTCCACAAGGCTATCAGCAAACGCCCCAGGGAATCCACGAGCGAGCCTCACGCGGCCGGTTTTCTTGCGCAAAGGATTGCTGTTGCAATCCAGCGCGGGAATGCCGCCTGCGTGCTGGGCACCATGCCCAGGGGCCCAAATTTAAATTTTTAGAATTTATATTTGTAGTTAGTTTTATATTTGCTCAGTTTAATATTTGTAGTTAGTTTTATTTTTAATTAGTCTTAATTCTTATTCTGTTTTTGTATGTTTTGTGGTTTATGTGAATTTTAAAAATGTTTTTTTTTTCAATTAAGTCTGTTGCAGTTGCGCACAGTTTCTATCACGATTCTTTCAAAAATATATCGTAAGCCGAACTATGCAGCAAGTATACTATAACTATGATAATCACGAATTCCAAAGACAAATAATTTCACAGCCTGCTACTTCATAAAATAATTTCAATTTCTACAGAAAAACGTGTTAAATTTAAAAGTGACTAGAAAAGCTGTTCTCTCACTTTTCTCACGTACTGTCATTGGGCAGGTCTCCAAATGTTTGCACTTTCACGTTTATTTAGATAATTCGGTTCAAACGTTCAGTAACTGACTCAATTTCTAGTCTGATTTGCTGAAAAGTGATTTTCAAGTATTTTACTAAAGCTTTACATTGAAGGTCTGTTAATTTTTACACAATTATTTTAACTATATGTGTATTACATGTACGAAGTTAGCTTAGTAAGTATTTAATAGTTATTTGGTACACTAATACATTCACCACAATACACGTGTATGTTTGTCTATCTTTTGCTTCCTATACGCAACTACTTTGCTCAAAGGTTAACTGGAAGATATCCCTTACAGGGATAAGTTCGTCTTTATACCTGTCTAAATTATTGTTAATGTGTATATTTTTACCTGTTTGGTGTACAATAAAGAATTTACATACATACATAGAATTACGTTTTGAAATATCATCATCATAATCATCATTTGGCAAGAAGATCTGCTGGAAGACCAACGACAAGATGGTCCGACGACATCTGCCGAACCGCAACAGCAGTGGATGCGACTAGCACAGGACCGAGGAAAGTGGCGTAATAAAGAAGAGGCCTATACCCAGCAGTGGCTGGACTCGGGCAGAATAGAATAGAATCATAATTTTAGCCATAAAACGTTTTACTACTGCTGAAAAAAAGGGCCTCCCCTTTAAACGGTTGGAAGCGACCTGCATCCAGCATCCCCGGCGATAAAGTCGTCTATCTATCTTGTGGACGGATGTCCTACACTGATTGGCCTTGTGGCATTGTACCGAGGATTCTGGCGGCTTTTCTTTTATGAGTACGTAAAAGACTTGGAATCAAAAACACAAAGTACTTTAACATTTCCGTAGGGATCTCGTAGTCATTTCAAAGTTCAAAATTTTGAGTTTGTCGGACTAAAAACTCGAAAATATGCAATTATGCATTCAGTAGGTGGGTAAAATAATTTCCTTTTCGTCTTCATTGTCAGATTGACTCAACAATGGCCTACTACCATTAAGGTGCATTCAGATCAAACGAGCATTCGCTATCCTAACCTCTGCGAAATCTCTCGATCGTTACACAAAACGTGATTCGTTGATTTCGTAGAGTGGGGGGATAGAATATCGAATGCTCGTTTGGTCTAAATGCACCTTTACACCACCCACAAGAGCCAGGCTCTTAAGTAGAATAAGAAAAAGGCCTACAACCACGAAAATCGAAATACGTAAATTTGGAAGATTTTTCTCTGTTACTCTAACGAAGGCGTCATTAGAGTGAGAGAGATAAATCCTCAAAATTTACGAATTTCGTTTTCGCGGTAGGGCCGCTGCTCCCATATTTTAGTTCTAACATACAACTCCAAAAACACGTGTTTAAACTACGTGAAACTTTTACAAGTAACGTAACTCTCGGATGCGGTGATTAAAGTTCGGTGGAAGCATCTCAAGTAGTTTCTCTTCGCCGTATTCGCTAGCGTCTGCGTAAATTCTTAGTGCATTTCACTCGTATTGTACTATCGCCTACACTGCTAGTTATAAACCGGGAAGATGTGAAATATTTTTCGCCTAATTTTACTTCCTAACGTATGACAGATGATTCATTAGCATACCAATATTTACCAAATTATTATCTGGCCGAAATTTTATTTGGCGTCTAGGTAAACTTTTTTATGTGACGAAGGTAGACAACTGAGCTCTCAGTCCACGTGATGGGAAGCAGGCACTGAGGCCCATGGACATAGTGACCAAAAAATCGCGTATGCGTTGCCTACCCCGAGGACTTAGATGGATCGCCTCTATCTATATTTTTTTTTATTTGACGAAGGTAGACAACTGAGCTCTCAGCCGACCTGATGGAAAGCAGGAACTGAGGCCCATGGATATAGTGACCAAAAAATCGCGTATGCGCCACCTACCCAGAGGACTTAGATGGATCGCCTGTACCTATGCCAGTTAATTACGCCGGCTATCTTACCCCCAAACCGAAACACAGCAGTGCAAACACTGCTATTGAGCGGCAGGTTAACGGGTAAGACGGTGGTTGCTATCCGGGTGGACCCAGCACGAGGTCCTACCACCAGTAAACTAGGTTTGGTTAGGTTGGAACATTATGCAAAAGATACGTTTGCGTAAGATTGTTTTACCATGTGACGATTCGGCCAAATGAAAATATGAGAATAGTCATTTGGGAAGTAATGATATGCCATACAATTTTCGGCCACATAATATTAGTAATCAGATCCCCTGACTAGGTGGCTTATGATGGTCCCGTTTTATCAATTTATCGTGTTACGCATCACTTTCGCACGTACATACTTGTTAGAACCTGACGGCAACAACGACAAACGAAACACGGTATACGTACCAACATAAGCCTACTGAATTATGTCGAGCACAGCTGATGTCAGGTATTTTTCCCATTTAGGTAGTTTTTCTGTAATTCCAATCGTTAGTCGAATCACATTGTTAAGACATAACGCGACAGAATTAAAAAAAAAAAACAAATACCTATGGCTGGCTTTCCAATCTTTCCATAACATTTGACGTCTTTGACACATATCGTGAAACACTTTAACGCTGATAATAATTATGTTTTTTCGTTAATAATACATATCAGTAATTTTAACTAATAATGTCTTATGAACTCAGGGTCTGTATTTCTGGTGATAAGACCAAGATTGTGTTTTAAATGCAAGGTTTGTTGTTGTTGTTGTTGTATTCTGGCCATTTTTTTCCGCAACTCGACATCAAACGTGCCTTTTTTGCGTGGTCCCAATGCTGGTCCAGTACTTGTTGGGGACTTCACATACACCCTTGAATTTCTTCGCAGGTGTATACAGGTTTCCTCACGATGTTTTCCTTCAAATGCAAGGTTTATGAAATAATGCAAGTGTTTACATTTTTTTACACATTTTTTGTATTCTATTGGCGCACGTTTTACATATTAGTACATAAACTTATTTTCAATTGGTTTACATTAATGTCCATAAGAATAGGTAGATTATTTCTTATTTAGTTTATTAGTTGCGTCACGACTATGTTCGAAAAAGGGTTTCCAGGAAGCCCAGCGTTTTGATACAAACATAAAAAAAAAGATAAAAAGATAAAAATGTGTTTATTGCACAGATACATAAAGAGTTACTTATACAAGTACAAAATGTTGCTATACAAAAGTGCATAGAGAGTGAGAAACCGAAGTGCCAGGAGTCCCCGCACTAGGCTAGGCCTGTATCGCGGGAGACCAGGTAAGCATTTTTATGTCACAGAGGAAGACAATAGGAAAAAAACATAAGAATAACTTATTTGTGAAGTAGCCCCAGCAACAAGCTTTCTTTTCATATTTAAAAAATATAGTAAGTTTAGGTAACGTTAGCTTTCTGCACATGTCAGTGACGACTCACAAAATCTAAATGCGAAATACCCAGGTAACAACTTGAATTAACAAGTACGATGAAAATTAACCATTAGTCTCAATCAGTACCGCATCATGGCTGATCATCTGTATCTGTTAAATGATCAAAAATTAAATACTGAAACACGAAAACCATTCATTCAATAACCGCGCTTAGTAATATTAATTGTGGCAGAAACAGGTGATACTTATTTACTCATAAATGGCGATCACTCCATTTGAAACCTATCTTTCGATCTGATGGTGGGGTGGGGTCTGCCTTCCAGTTAAAATCTATTTACTTATTACTACGATTTTATCCAGTTCAAGTGTAGTAGTGGCATGTAAAGGTGCGCTTAAACCAAAAGAGCATTCGCTGTTCTAGCGCCCGTTCTACGAAATCAACCAATCACGTTTTGTGTACCGATCGAATTTCGTAGAGTGGGAGGTTAGAACAGCGAATGCTCTTTTAGTTTGAACGCACCTTGACACGATAAACAGTAAAATATGACTATCATAAGCAGAGATCGGATAAATATGATTAAATGAAAACGAAACAAATATTTTTTGAAAAAAATATTAAAATTTTTTAAGGTGACCCGTATAAATAAAATATACAAATAAATATCTTGGGACATCTAACACAAATTGACCTAGTCCCACGGTAAGCTCAATTAAGGCTTGTGATGTGGGTATCAGGCGACGATATAAATAATAGACGATAGATACATACAGGCACTTAAATACATAATATGCAGCAATGACCGAGGAACAAATATCTGTGATAAATAAATACACAAATAATGCCGTCGCCGGGATTTGAACTCGGAGCCTCCAGCTTTGTAGGCTTTGCAGGGTCACTATCAACTAGGCTACAGAGGATGACAATGGAGTCTGTTATTTTCATCGTTAACGGTAATAAATATATTATTTTCAGAAAAATAGATTGATTTATTCAACGTAGTCTTGACCATAACAAACTTGCGAACTTGTCCTTGTCCAATCGTAAGCCATGTACATATAAAAATATATTATTTTTGGCTTTGCGCGTAGGTATTATCCACCCTGTGTTTATGACCTTCCCACCTCAGTTAGGTTATAAATAACACATTAATACAAAAAAAAAACAAGGTTATAAAGGGTAATCCTAACATCAATCTATTTAATGGGATTATCGCGTTGAATTTGATTGATAATATGATTCGACTTATCTCGTTAGTAGGTATTAACGGTATGAAATAAAAATTCTATTTTAGAAACAGATTAATGTAAAAGCGTTGACGTATAGTCTTTCATTAATTCAAGATAGAAACTTTGAAAAAAATTCAATTTAAACTAACGTTAAAATCATATTATATTAAAATAAATATACCTATAGGTTGAATGTTTTCTTTATGGTGAATCCCTTAGTATTGAATAGAAAGTTGTTTATTCAGAAACTTAGTACATAACAAAACTGTTGAAGAAAATAACATTGACGAACAATATTTCCTGAAAAGGCTTCCACTCAGCTTGGTGTCAAGGCATCTCTTGGATTTCTTGCAGCTCGTCCCGCCTTCTCCTGGGTCTGCCAATGCTCCGGCCTAGGGACCGGAACCGGTATTTCACAAAAACCTCGAAATAGCTCAATATTTTAAAATGTATTATACTCTTTACGTAAAGTCCATTCATCTAAAGTTGTCTTATCTAGTAAACAACTTTCTACCCTAAAAGTACACGTTTTCTGTTGTAAACTGCCATATTTGCCTATACCAAAATACCTGAGTCCGTATTTGTGTAGTCCGTCCGTAGTGATTAGTAAATTGCTTAATTTTTTATAAGAAAACAGCAGTTGACAACAGAAAACGTGTACTTTTAGGTTAGAAAGTTGTTTACTAGATAAGACAACTAAGGATGAATGGATAGTACTGCTCAATATTTTATGTAACTTAAAATATCATATTTTTAAATTACTCCATTAACTTACAATTTACATACCGAAGAATGAAAAAAAGTTTCCCATGAGTCCCAACATTCACATTAATCTCTTTAATCATAATTTGCGAGTTGCATTTGTAATATTAATGCAATTGTATTCCTGTCAGATAGCAAACGCAGTATTGTATAAAAGCTCGAAATAAACTGGATATTCATTTCAAAAATCTCGTAACGTTTTCATTTAATTAAATACATCGCAAAGAAATTGCTTTTATTAAAACAACACAGATGTTTCTGAACGATATGACAGAAGCAATAAAAATAATGACTAGAGGTTTCAACAAACGCAATACCTGAGAATGACATTGCATAAAATCCTGGCAAAAATGACAGGTGCAGATATATACAGGGTACAAAAGATAATGACGTAAAAATTTTTATTACAGAAATATTCTGCATTCAAGCCAAAACTTCCGCAGAAAATGGTAATAGTACATTACGCTACAAGTGCGAAAACAAAGAAATTGAAACGATAAACGATATATAAATTAAAAGGTGACCGAAGGGAGTGTTTTTCAGTACCTACAGATGACCCTCCGAAGTTTCGACATGACAAGAAATTAACCACTTCCTGCACTAGTAAGTAAAAAAGCACTGAAAAGATTATACTGAAAAGATTTTGACGAACATAATTATTTCATAATTTTGTTTTTCTGGATCGACTCTATTTTTGTCATAACTTGTATGTCATTATTAAAATTAGATTTATTCATATTTTATTATTTTTTTATGATTTTCATTTCGTACTTTGTCTATACAAGTTAAAATAAAATTACGTATAGACGTAATTTTATTTTCACTTGTATAGACAAAGTAAATAGATAGCTATTTCTGGGATTGTACAAAAATAGCCTTGTCATTTCAATTGCCTCAGTCTTCAAGCACCAATTTTCAATTAGTTAGATATTAAAAAAAATCTTTGCCAAACAGGGAAAGGCATAGCAATTTAATAAAAAGGCCCCGAATATATAATAAGAAGGAAATACGACTGTCTGAGGGGCCATTAATCAAAAGTTTATTACAATCCCCGACCGGACGAATTCCATTTCAGTTATCTAAGAAATGAAATGTTTTCATTTGTCTAATTTACCATTGTTCGTGGCGATAAATCATGATTGTCGCTTTGTGGTGATTTGTTTTTGACGTGATAAGTTTGTAGCCTAAAGTACTAAGAATTAAAGTATGTATGTCGGCAAAATGTATGAAAAAGACAGTTTTTTTAGATTTGGTGATTGGCCCCATAGTAAAAGTTGTTCAGTATAGCCTACAAAATCACCCCGTTCAAGGTTTTCAGTGGCTCGTGTAACACCCTGTATATCCACTGGGTAAAAGGCCTCTCCTGAGTCTCTTGTTATCTGTGTGTACAATACTCGTAGAAAACTACGATGCCTTACTAAGAGTTGAAGATTCTTTCTCAGCATCCATTTTTCTCAGATTACAGGGTGAACGATGAAAATGTTACCAAGTAGATTTTTTAAGTCTGGTTAAAGTAACAGCGGCTTATTATCGAAAATATGTTTTGGACACCGCATTAAAGTCTTAATCACGCAAACATTTGGGTTGTAGACCGCGAACATAAGAACGAAACTGAGCTTCAGCTTATAAAACTCGTAAGAAACAAATATGGCTGAAAACCAAATTTTACGTGTCATTTCTCAAGTGCACTGAGTTTCGGACTTTTTATCTGGTCTATTTTGAAGAGAAAGATGAGAGCAATTAAACATGTTACTATAAATGCAATGAAGAAAGCGCTCGTATTTCACTGGCACATACCACTACTCAGTGGTCACAAACGTGCTGTGAGCAAATATTTGTTTACCATTTGAAGACCATTGTCAAAGCAAAAGTTAGTATATTGACTAAAATTATATTTAATCATAAGTTGTAATGTTTTTCCTCTTGTTTTTTCTTACTTTTAGTAATAAATTGTTGCAACTATAAAATCGTAGTCCTTTGAAATTGGTAACACTTCATCTCGTTCACCCCTGTAGTTTCATCTAATCTAATTACATGAAAACAATTACCTATATTGCCACATACTAATTTACTCGTAAGACCAAGGAAAACATACCTAATGCTAGTAGCTATTTCTTCTTCTTATATTTGAAGATAAATTAGGCTCATATTTATCACGCAAGTATATTTCAGGTAATATTAACTCGCGAAATAATTAAGGTTATCTAAGGTAGGTTAAGTAACAATACCTAGCAAAATAATTTAGTGATAAATATAATTATGCTTTATTTCTGACGATGTAACCTAACCTAGACAGACAAGACAGGCTAGGTTATCCGATAGAGTCTGATCAGAAAATGAAGGCACCTGGCATAAAGGCACGTTCAAATACATCACGTGCCTTAAATTTCCGAACAGACTTTATATAGCCTAAATTGAGGTTACTGTAGGACTAGGTCGATTTGTCGAAATTAATCCAATCATTTTTTACATATAATTATTATCCGTAACAATTAAATAATAAATAAATAACATTTGTGACGGCATTTACGTAAGGCGCCTTCATAGCAAAGATAAGTCATTGCTTGGCAGGTTTCTGGACCTCTTTACTATAGGTCCATCTCTGATCCATCCATCTTTTAACACCATAGCTTGTCAATCAGTATTCTTCATTTATTTCTCAATTGAGCCTATCCGTACGGATATGTATTTTTGTGCCCATGAATGGGTTACAGCAGGTTTACAACATAGCAAATTTCTCAAAAGGGTTCTACGTATTGAATCCATATCTCCATGCAAGGCTATCAAAATACCGGGATTTACAGGGCCGCAAAACAAAAGCACGCCTATTTAAAGTGGTCCAAATAAACATGTTCCATGTATCTCATACAAATTATCTTCAAAATATCATCATCATCATCATCATCATCATCATCATCATCATCATCATCATCATCATCGTCATCATAATCAGCCTATGATAGTCCACTGCTGGGCGTAGGTATTAACAATGCGTATAAACGCATTAGGAGGTAAATGCCCATAATCGCCCCACTGGACAAGCGGATTGGCGATCGCAGTAATGTGTCCACTATGATTACGCTGCTGCCCATCATCAATCTTTTATCAAATAGTGGTCAGTGACACTTCAATCCCATAGTCGACTCTTAGGACACCCGCAGGAGGAGTTGGGGTGGTGACAAATATATTCTTACTGCCGTCACCACACGGCTTCAAAATATACGCCAGTATTAAACGTACCTACAGGCTGTATGTAGCATACGAAGCTCGAGTATTTCGAAATTGAATATT
This sequence comes from Thaumatotibia leucotreta, assembly GCA_025490895.1. Lineage (NCBI taxonomy): Eukaryota > Metazoa > Arthropoda > Insecta > Lepidoptera > Tortricidae > Thaumatotibia > Thaumatotibia leucotreta. The sequence continues at coordinate 7,588 of JALPQI010009680.1, read as the reverse complement.
GAATAGAATAGCGAATAGGGATTAGATGTTTCTGCCGAAGCTTTTGACGTCACTTAACCCTTTGATCGCCAAAGATGTCTTCACTCCTATTACATGTATATTGTATACGTTGAGAATAATCTTGTTAAAATTGTAACATAGATGCGACCTATAATACACGTCTAACACCAGGTCAAAAATGTCCCCAAATCAATTGTGCCAAGATGTGCTTTTCTTACAACAGCACATAATTTCGGCGCAACATCTTTGACAAAATGTTTATAGAATATCGCCAATCAAAACTTTGATGCACAATTACTCGTATTTTTAAATGGCTGTTTAACTTTTTATAGGTTGATTGACATTCATAACGTGATGCATGACATGACACATTTTTCGCACTAAAGCCTAAAAAAGGCACCATCGGCACTAAAAATAACTTTTTAGTACATATGGTGCCTTTTTTACGCGCTAGTGCGAAAAGTGGCTCCTTTTAAGTCAGGTCCAAAACTTCGGAGGGCCATCTGTACTAAAAAACGTCATGCAAAAAGGAAATTCATAACTCGTGTCGATCTGCCTATATAAATGGTTAATTATTCTATCAACTTTGGAGTCATGTCTATATTATCACAATGACGCACTTTTTTCCGATGTCAGATTATATCTGATGGCAAACTGGTACAGTCAAAAACATTTCCCTTTTCTGACACTTGGAACGTGTCAGGAACAAAATTGTCTTTACCTGATACCCGGATATAAATGCCATTTCCTCCCTTATAGGAAAATATCGTTTTTATTTCGCATTTCCTTGTCTGAGAATAAATACGACATTTTGAAGAATTGAAGCATCGTGTATCCTGTAGCCGTACCATGAGTTATCAACTATCGTTTATGGGAGTGTTTAGACAGATGAAGTAGGTACCTCATACTTACAAAGCAACATCACCCTCGCTCCAATCCGTGTAAGCGTGATAAACTGTTTTATGTATCGAGGAGCAAAAAGCTTTGGAAATATAGCAAAAGTCAACTCAAACTCATAACGGGGGTGTTTACGGGACACTTTGGGGTCAAAACTCTTTTGGCCAAAATGGGTCTTTCTGACAGCATAGGCTGCAGAATGTGTGGCGAAGATGAGGAGACAATGAAAGACTTGATGTGCGAATGTCATGCCCTCGCCAGACAAAGGATGAAAGACTTCGGAACCGGCTATCTGGAACCGAGGAGGTCAAAACGCTACCGCTAGGGTCCATCCTCAAACATATTGAGTTGATAGAACAATCCCTGGGGTAGGCGAAACAGGGGGCAATTACACAAAAGATCCCAATGGGTCGAAGTGTATTCCTAAGGGCCTCACCAATAAGATAAGATGTATCAAGTAAACGTTACTTGCAAACTTCATGGCACGGCTACTGAATGTATTCGTTTAATACCGAACTATATAATGACTTATTAGCGATACACGTTTAGAAATGTGTTAAAATAAATATTTTCTGGTCACCAAAAAAAAAACAACCGTCTACAACTTATGAATGATTTAAAAATAGTACATTACTATAGAGGACGGGAAACGAAAGGTTACAGGCCAAGTAGATATTTATCTGGCCGAAAGAACTGAGGCCAGATAATAAGATAATAAGGGATACGCGGCCTGTAACCCTGTTTCTCGCCGAGATTTGTATAGTGCGTTTCTCAAACATGCCATGAAAAAACGAACTGATTTCGTCGAACTATACTATTTAATTTGTAAATAAACCAATTTTTAGTGCAGTATCGTAAAACATAAAAAAAACATTCACGCCTAACTTTTTTCTTTAATCTGTTTGAGGTATCTTTTTACTTGACGGTGGTACATACATTAGTTCTACGGTTTTTTGTTTCTGTGGCTGAATTTCAAGACCTATTGTCACAATTTGACGTTTCAAAACAAAAGACAGTTTGTTTACAGTCCAAGGTGTGAAATAAATATTTGAAATCTCTTTACCTATATATTTATGACTTGCCACGTCACCCTGCTTACGAAGCTGGAGATTCCGGGATCAAATCTCGACGAGGGCATTATTTGTGTATTTATTTTTCAAAAGTATTTGTTCCTCGGCCGGGGCTGTCTATTATATTTAAGTAAGTATCTAATATAATATTTATCGTGGCTTGAGAAGTACCCACATCACAAGCCTTAATTGAGCTTACCGTGGCACTAAGTCGATTTGTGTAAGATGCCCCAAGATATTTATTTTTATTTTATGGCATGAATATTAACACCTCTATATAGTTAAGACTGTCAACTATACAGCAGGCAACTTTTGTTTTAACCGGTGTCACGCACCTTTCGACTCACGCTTTTATCATCACTTTAATCTGCCTTTTCATCTACAAAACTAATGGATGCTTTTATTAACTTAAGTTTATTTACACACTACTATGAGACCTGCTGCTACCGCGAAAACCAAAATTCGTAAATTTTGGGACTTTGTCTCTGTCACTCTAGTGACGCCTTCTTTGGAATGACAGAGATAAAATCCCCGAAAATTGCCAACTTCGGTGTTCGTGAAAACCCAAATTCGTAAATTTCGCGGATTTGTCTCTCTCACTCTTATGACGCCTGCGTTTGAGTGACAGAGAAAAATCCTCGAGATTTCCGAATTTCGATTTTCACGGTAGAAGGCCAGGCTAGAATTCGAGTACTGACATTGTGGCTACCTTTCTAACTATCCTGATTTGTATTTACTAACTAAATATTTTGATTTGTACTTTTTATTTTTCCTCAGTAGTCACACTACTTAATACTATATAAATTATAAATATTAGATGTCATATACCAAAGAAAAACGACCAAGATCACCTAATGTCCGAGGTGGGAAAAATGCGCCAATGTCAAAGGCGCCTAGCCTTGTAAGGGATTGCATATACCCGAGAAATTTGACCGGTGGGTGCTAAGACCGAGTGGCCGAGGGGTACAGGCATCAGCCGCGAAAGCTGAGTACGTGGGTTCGTTCCCCACTTCGGACATTAGGTGATCTTGGTCGTTTTTCTTTGGTATATGACATCTAATATTTATAATTCGCGTATAGTTATTACTTTACAGGGTTCGTGGTGTGCGGATGATCCGCAGGCCACGAACCCTGTAAAGTGTTCGAAACGTCGGAATGAAGTTAAAGTTAGTTAATATACGCGAGTTTATCCGTTTTCATAGTTTTATTTTATGTGAAATCCTCGCGGTAACCGAAGAAAATATTAAATAATAGTGGACATATTGCTGCGATCACCAACCTCCTTGCCCTGCGCGGTGAATATAGGCATTAGCAGTGGACTTAAAAATGCTGATGATGTGATGTGTTATATCTAGTCTCTATTTTTTAAATTAATAAATATGTATTTTGGGGCCACTCACAGATGATGAGTAAAGAATTGTACTCTGGGTATCTACGAAATGATCGTTAAAGAGTCATTTTAGGGTAGATAAGATACGTGTTTAATTGTGTTAAGATACGTAAGAGTTGAAATAATGGGTAAGTTATTCACGTATCATTTTGGATCTTGTCATAGTGACAATCAATAAAAGAAATGGCTTTTTGTCATAACAAATGATATATAAATCAATTTCTTTGACTGTAGGTAGTATTATACTGCCATTGGCTATAAAAACAACGTTTACACAAAAACTTCACAAACCGCCTAACGTCCTCAATTAAGAACATGATTAAAGGATGTCCCTCTTGTCAACTTTGCCGGGGTGTCCCAAGAATAGGACAAAATAGCAAAGTTACTTTGAAGTTTTATTAGGGATGGAGTTTTGTCCCTCACGGCACGTTAAGGCGAGAAAATTGAACGTTTTCACAAAAAAATTTAGTCTGCAATGGAGGAATTTGGTACTTATTGATTTTTCACTATCCGCCAATCTCTTAACGACGCATATAAAATTTAACATTTTTTTTTTTATGTGACGAAGGTAGACAACTGAGCTTTCAGCCCACCTGATGGAAAGCAGGAACTGAGGCCCATGGACATAGCGATCAAAAAATCGCCTATGCGCTGCCTACCCTGAGGACTTTAAATGGATTGCCTCTATCTATGCTAATAAAGTCCATTTCAAATACGAAGGCCCGTCTCCACCTGACAAAGTCATTAGGCGTCAACAATAGGATCAGTGATTACAATAGAAACCTGGCCAGGCCTTTTTGTGGCATGATATTTTTTGCATACAGCGGTGTACGTACACGTGCCAATTTGTAGTGGACCTATTAAATGACAAAAGTTTCCAGTGACATCGGGCCTTCGTATTTGAAATGGACTATAAATTACACCGGCTATCATCGTACCCTCAAACCGAAACACAGCAGTGCAAACACTGAATTAAAACTTATAAATCTACATAAATGTGAGAAGCTGTAATTGTCCTCCTGTTACTATTATGTTTCATGTGCTTGTTGGCTTTCCAATAAATAAATCGGAAATATGGATTCATGGAATGAAAATTGGATTGTATTCTCTCTGTTACTCTTTTATATTAGTGCAAAAAATATAGTTGCGTTTACGACTGAGCGCTAGTGATTGGCATCTTAGCTATGCACTCAGATTCCTAATATTGTTATCGACATTTTGAAACTAACATATAATGGCCGCAGCACCAAAATGTAATGCGGGTTATTTACTATGCAAATTTGTATTGCGAGCCCCAATATTTCGGCTCTGCCGCAAATGCTATCATCAAGAAATTTACATAGTAGGTACGTGCTCTATGCTAAAGGCTACCACTGGCATAACTACCGACAAAAGAGGTAGATAGTTTGCTTAAAACACGGTGTCTTTTAGGTCGTGTAGTGAAAGTGAGCGGCCACATTTCAAAATCGAATTTTGGAAGATGTGGGCGTATTGCCGGAAAATATGATCACTTTTACCACACAATGATTTGTCATCTGCGGTGTTTCCAGACCGTTATGTAGCGGCCACAACATTGGTCTAAGACGACCGGCTTAGCGGAAAACCATACGTGCGAGAGGGAGTATCCATATCGGCATCCCCCTCCAATTCATGGATTCGCTCGCCGCTGGTCGCTTTAGACCAATGTCGTGGCCGGGCCTTTACGATCTTCAAACCTTCAAGAAAAGAACGTATTCCTATCTTAAAGGTCGGCAACGTATTTGTAATACCACGGGTGTTACGAGTGTCCATGGGTGACGGTGATCGTTTACCATCAGGTCGATACGTCTGCTCGCTTGTCTACTACATAAAAAAATATTAGATTGTGTCACAAGGGATCAAAATGGTATATTTACGGCGTGGGCGTATATTGAATCCTGAATGGAGCAACGGATTCTAAAGTGGATTCCTGAGCGTAATGAAGGATTCCAGGGTTAACGCCCAAGACGAAATAATTTTGATACCGTGTGACACATACTGCTTTTCACACCACCTTTTTTTTATGTTGGCACAACAAAGTGGCTCCACTCCACCTGATCGTAAGTGAAAAGTAGAGCCCAAATCGCGGCGGCAACGAACAGGAGACAATCAGTAACCTGTTAGTTGCCACCGCCTTGCTGGCCCGCTAGATGCTTCTTAAAAACGACCTATGGGAAAAATAAAAGATATATCACATTATTTCATATTTATGAAAATAATCGATTCTGAAGGAATTTTTAAAAATTACGAACGTACTATTTTCATATTTCATTGTCATTGAAATAGAAAAAACTATTTTCATATAGCAGGCACGCGACGAAATGTCTATCTTACAAGATTTATTATAGGCTGTTATATCTCCTTATGAATTGTGAATATTTCATACACTGGTCCCATCAAAAGAGAGCAAGCTATCTATTATCTCGCTTAAGAAACGAACAAAAGATATGGATACGGTATCGGTAACAGTGACAGATATATTTATAATTGATGGTTGGGTAGCCACACTGCCAGTGAGTACATTTTCTAAGAGACTTCACTCGCCCGCGAAGAATAAACTCGGCAATTGGTACTAGCTGCCCCTTCATCGCCGTTGCGTTGGTGAGATGGGTGTCTAAGTATCTTAATATTATGAATACACGGTGCTCGGGAGCATTGCGAAAGATTTTAACTATGCATTCTAGACATCAAAATAAACAAAAAATTTGCTCCTCTTGTAAGACCTAATATCAAATTTCGCGAAAAAAAATTTTTTTTAGACTTTGAATACTTTTTAACATTTCAAATACTTTTTCTTATCATAACAAAAATTTGTTAAAATTAATTTTTTAAATGTTTTTTTTTAGGGAGACGTGTTTTCGTCAAGTCTATTCTTATTTTTTAATTGTCAGGCAAAAGGTGTGGTAATATTGTGGTAGCATTGTAATCAAAAAGAAGTTTTATAACGAGTTACGTCGAAAAACTTATTTCGATAAAAGGTTAATTATCTCTGGAACCAAGCCGAATCCAGAAAATTTTATATAACATTAAATAAATACTCTAAATATGCTCAGGAATCCAGCATTAAAATCTTTCGGAATGCTCACGATTACCGCGTATGATCACATTGAGATTGATGTGGGATGTAGGACCAGACTCGTGTTAGAATTATCTAGAAAACAACCCCGTCATAAGCTACGTACCTACTAAGCGACGATATACAGGGCGTCCCAAAGCTACGGGGCATGAAAGGAAGTTACCTTAAATATCGCAAATAGGACGTTTTGCTGAAATAAGGCTTTATGCTATTTTTAATCATTAGTAATTCTGCATTCACAGATTGTCTAAAACAATTACTTGCCTCGTCTGGAAATCGAACACACTCATATGAGTGAGACTCATAATATATGAGGAGATGTTTCATATATATGAAAATATAAACAACTCCTGTTTTTATGATGCTTATCAAGAGCATGCACCTAAAATAATAATTCTTCTAAAGTAACATAGCATCTCAGAAGAAACGAATAGGGTTAAATTACTTAAATTAATGATTAAAACTGCAAGAAAATTACCTTTTGCTGTTCACAGATACCTCTAAAATACTACATCCGAAATCTATGAATGCACAAAATACTCGCTATTTAAAAATAGTTAAATATTTTTTACCAAAATAGTCTATCAATATTTTTCCCACTACGAACAAATAAAACATGGAAGCCGCACGCCATATTAAATTGCCTTTCAAAAACGGTCCTGAATTTTATTTGACAACTGTCACTCCCTCTTCAATGCATCACGTTAATGAATGTCAATATCAACCTATAAAAACTTAAATCGCCATTTAAAAATAGTTGTGATTGGTCCATCAAAGTTTTGATTAGCTATATTCTTTAAACATTTGTCAAAGATGTTGCGTCGAAATATGCGCGGTGTTAAGAAAAGCGCTACGTCCTCCCCATCTTGGCACAATTGAACAATTGCTTTTAGGGGCATTTTTAAGCTGGCGTTAGACGTCCATGTTATATATGGTCGCAGTTTTCCCACATGTCTTGTGACATTCTGCATCCGTTACACTCGTAAGAAAGGTATATTATTGTATACTACTACCTACGCATAAATTAATCTTGTATTATTATTTATAGTAAAATACACCGTCGTTTGTTGCACACATTACAAGCCTTAATTGACTTACCGTGGGACTAGGTCGATTTTTGTAAGATGTGCAAAGATA
>JALPQI010009679.1:0-31746 GCA_025490895.1 Thaumatotibia leucotreta | reverse complement strand
CGTCGAACAATATGTATCGGTTCCCGATTGGCAGGAATTTTGCGATAACTCGGTGAATATTTGTGCGATGGAATTCAAACTTTCTGTGACTTACAAAGGATGAAATGGGCTATCCAGAGAGCTCGAAAAAACTTACTGTTATAGATCGTTTCTCGGCTCCACACGCACTGGGGTTTCTGCACAAAAAGTAAGTCACAAAAAATGGCACACACGGGTGAAAACTTTCTCAATGTTCAAAATTTTTTCACAGTCCGATAGAATAGCTAAATCCGCTTCTTTTGATGCTACACACTAGGTTCTGGGTGCTTTGGTTCCAGAGATTCGGAAACTACGTGGAATGGTTTTCTTCCTGTAGAACTCGTTCCTGTGTCCCGAAAAATCTGGTTTCTTGATAATAAGGTGCCAAGTTCTTGCCTCCACAGAACTGCAGTGCCAAAATATGACCTTATAGATCGAAATCGAGCACCGCACGCGAATAACACTCCAAAAAGTAGGATTTTGTTCCAGAACTTCACCAATTTTCGTCCGATTTTTAAAATTCTTTCACCCGCGTGTAGCCCGTAACTTGCCAATTCCAACGACACCTCACACAATAACTTTAGATAAATTTTTTCTCGTTTCGCGATTTTTCGACCGCGGAGCGCAATTCAAGCGTGGCGCTTGGTCGGATGGATTTTTTGCGACTAGATGGTTAGGTTAGGTTAGGTTAGGTTAGGTTAGGTTAGGTTAGGTTAGGTTAGGTTAGGTTGGGGTGCAGGGCTGGTTCCTCCTCGTGGTGCACCCTGGGAGGGGGAGGATAGCCGCTCAGTTGCGCGCTTGCTATCCTCCCTCTGCGAATACCAGCCACAGGTGGTAGCGGTTGAGTCCAGTGGACTCCCGCGAAGGCTTCAATGCCGAGTCAAGGAGAAGGCCAATGGGCCTAGCGGTTGCGGCCGCGACGTGGAGGGCTTCATGCCGTTGTTGTTGCATGAATGCGGAGGAACTGTGGGTTTTAGCGAACCCACGTAGGGGTGTCTACGCCAGCATCCCTCGAATCCCGCAACCCGCAGCAATCTCCCAACGACCCCCATCTCGGGCGTTATGGGGTACGGGAAGTGCTTGCGGCTCGGAGGGCTTGCCTTAGTTGGCCGGCCCGCGGGAAGGAAAACCCTATAAAACCCGACAGCGAAGTCGTTAAAACCTACAGATACCAGGCGACCTCTGTAGTATGTAGCCCGCTGTCCGGAATGGGCGTCACCCGGCAGTGCAACCATCGACCCATACTCGTGGGAACTGTTTTATGGCACCGATTATAAAAAAACAAACCAACGGCCCTTCTCAGGGCCAAAACGAAAACGGCTCTTCTCAGAGCCAAACAGAGGAGAGGAGGGAAGAGGAAAGGAGGAGTAAGGAGGAGACATCCCAAGAAGATGTCTCAGACAAAACGGAGGCACAATTACAGCCGATTGTCAGGCTGGTTCGGCTGTCGGAGTCTGACTCCTCAACAGCCAGTATGGAGACTGTTGCCTCCGCTGGCGACTCCCCCTTCGGAAAACTATGGAGGAAAGGCGAGAAGAGAGCCGCTGAGGACGAAACATCCGGCTCAGAGAGTGATCGCGGAACCCGCAGTGATGGAACTCCACAAACCAAAAGCAAGTTCCTCAAAACCACACCCAAGCGGGGAAGAGGCCGCCCACCAACAACAGGCGAATATGTAGGCTTCGGCAAGTTCCACTCTGAGCTCGCCGCGGAAAAAGCTCGCGCGAGGAAGCTGGAAACTGAGAAAGCGCTGGCAGCTTTCCTTGTATCGGCGGAAGTGGCTGCAAAAGAAAGGTCGGAGCGAGTGACAAGCAGGAACCTACCCAGCTGCAGCCAGGAGTCACTACCGGCCACCGAAATCGAGGCTCATGTCGAGGACGCCCTAAAAGCGGTCCTACACGTGATGGACACATCGGGCCACCTTAAAGGCACTCACCAGAAGCTACTAAAGAGCTCTGTAGCAACGATCAGTAGTGCCTTTTCGGAGCTCAGGTCACGCACCGTGACGGAAGAGGTTGCCCGCCTGGAAGCGGCAAATGCGCGACTTACAAGTCAGCTGACGGAACTGCGCCTACAAGTCCAGGAGATACGCAGCACCCAGATAACGGCATCTTCCGAGCCCGACTTGAAGAAGATTATGGAGGATGCCCTCCGCGTGAGCAGGGAGCAATTTAGCAATATGCTAAACGCCCGGCTGGACGGGATCGAAAACCGTCTTCTCCCGGAGCCACGGATGCGCCCACCACTAGCATCCGACCGACGGACATCGCAACCTCCCGAACCGAGCGCAAGGACATCAAGCTCAACGTCAGTGCAGCCCGAGCCTCTACCGGAAACCCCAAATGCGACCCCAACTGTCTTACCTGAAGGGAGCCAAGGCGGAAACCGTAAGACAAGAACCCAGCGGCGTAAAAAATCCAGCCTAGCGGCCAAGGAGGCGGCCGCTGCCAGACAGGCACCTCAGGCTGAACCAATACTCTCCGCGTCTTGCCCTCCTGTGGGTAGTTGGAAAGACGCCGTAGGCCGGAAGGCTAAAACAGCAACCAAGGGGGCGGCATCTTCCACAATGCAAAAGCCTAAACCCAAGGCCACAGTGGCCAGAAGGAAGCTCCAACCCCCGCGAACCGCCGCCGTCACACTGACGTTGAAGGCGGAAGCGGCCGAAAAAGGAGTAACATATGAGGCAATATTGGCTGAAGCCAAGAACAAAATCAAATTGGAGGATGTTGGGGTTGCTGCGGTCCGCTTCCGCACCACAGTAACGGGGGCGCGAATGCTTGAGCTGCCCCCTGACACGCCAAACGCAGATACGGCGGCGGATTCTCTCGCCACTAAGTTAAGGGAGGTGCTCGATGCCACCGTTGTTCAAGTCCAACGACCGGTAAAGTGCGCGGAAATACGAGTCTCGGGACTCGATGACTCCGCAACAGCAGACGAAGTGGTGGCAGCAGTCGCCGCACAAGGGGGTTGCCCTATCGAAGTCATCAAGTCCGGCGTGATTTCTCGCAGTCAAAGCGGCACCGGGTCCATTTGGCTAAGTCTCCCAATAGCCGTGGCCAAGAAAACCGTGGAAATCGGCCGGATCAAAGTAGGATGGGTCTCGGCTAGGGTGGTTCTTTTGGACTCAAAACCGCTAAGGTGCTACAGGTGCCTCGAGACTGGCCACGTAGGCGCCAAGTGCGACAAGCAGGTTGACCGCAGCAACCTGTGCTACCGCTGCGGGGAACCCGGGCACAAGTCGAGGAACTGCACTGCCGAGGCCTGCTGTGCTATTTGTAAGGCAGCCGGCAAGCCAACAGGACATTCCATCGGCGGCAAGGGGTGTCCAAACACTAAAGCTAGCTCAAAAAATAGAAGAGGTAAAAGGACGCCGGTAGGCCCAGCAGCCACCCCGTCTTCCCAGTCGGCGGAGAACATGGACATCGCCCAATAAAATGGCCTGCAAATGTCTCCAGGCGAATGTCAATCACTGCGCCAGGGCCCAGGATCTCCTAGCCCAGACAATGGCTGAATGTGGTGTCAATGTGGCTATAGTTTCGGAACCCTACTACATTCCGAACCGAAACGACTGGGCAGGAGATCTTGACAAATCAGTCGCCATTGTAGTCCCCGGTGCAGCTGGGTCCCCGGCCATAGAGACTATAGTGAGAGGCAGGGGGTTTGTTCTTGCGACCACAGGCGAAATGGCAGTCGTCGGTGTTTACATTGCACCAAGCCGTCCCCTTGCAGATTTTGAGCAAGTCCTCTCTGAAATAGAAGTCTTGGTCAGGCGAACCTCCCCCATCCCCGTGTTAGTTGCGGGCGATTTCAACGCTAAATCAACGACATGGGGATCTCCCGCGACAGACGTCCGGGGGGAGGTCCTGGAGGAGTGGGCAATCACCTTAGGACTGACTGTCCTCAACACCGGGTCGGAGAGCACGTGCGTGAGGCAACAAGGCGAGTCCATAGTGGACATAACTTTCACATCCAACGCCTTAGCCCGCCGTGCTCAAAACTGGAGGGTAGAAGTTGGGGTCGAAACCTTATCGGACCATCGCTATATAAGGTTCGAGGTCACTGCCCCGACTGCATCACGTGCCGAGCAGCCGGGAAACCGACCCGCTGCAGGGGACAGTCGAAGATGGGTCATTAGCAAGTTGGACAGGCAACTCGCCAAAGAGGCGGCTATAGTCGAGGCCTGGGGGGCCAGTACCCTTCCCGAGAGGCCAATACAGGTGGACCAAGAGGTGCAGAACCTGAATGACGCGCTGGGTCGTGTGTGCGATGCATCGATGCCTAGGGCCAAATCTCAGTTGCCAAAGCGTCGAATGTACTGGTGGCGACCAGAACTCCGCGATCTGCGGAACGCTTGCGTGACCGCGCGCCGCCAGTTCACAAGATATAGGAGGAGGCAAACCAGAGACCAGACTGAAGAAGACGCCCTGTACAACACCTACAGGGCCGCTCGCAAAACTCTGGAGACGGCCATAGCGCAAGCAAAGGAGGCGGCCTGGGAGGAGTGGCTCGAGACCCTCAACAGGGACCCATGGGGCAGACCATATAAGACCGTGAGGCAAAAGCTCCGGCCTTGGGCCCCCCCTTTGACAACAACTCTCGAGCCAGAACTCGTAAACCGGGTCGTAGGCGCCCTCTTTCCCGAAAGAGATGAATTTGCCCCACCAGCAATGGCACCTACAACTCGCCCACAGGTGATGGAGGCGGAGATACTGCCGGTGACCGAAGCCGAGCTCACCGCCGCAGCGTACAAACTCCGGTCCAAAAAGACGGCCCCCGGACCAGACGGCATCCCTGGACGCGCTCTAGCCATAGCGCTCAGTGAATTGGAGAAACGAGTCGGAGACCTTTTCACTGCCTGCATGACACAGGGGCGGTTCCCACAAAGGTGGAAAACAGGGAAGCTGGTGCTTCTCCGAAAGGAGGGGCGCCCCCCTGATCAGCCGTCGGCCTACCGCCCTATTGTGCTACTTGACGAGATGGGAAAGCTCTTTGAGCGTATAATCGCCACCCGTCTCGTCAGGAACATGCAGCCGGGTTTGAGTGACTGCCAGTATGGCTTTCGACCTCTACGCTCAACGCTGGACGCAATTGCGAAAGTCAGAGACTTTGCGATGGAGGAAGTTTCCCAGGGCGGGGTTGTGATGTCTGTGTCACTGGACATCTCTAACGCCTTCAACACCCTGCCCTGGGAAACAATAAAGGCGGCGCTGAAATACCACAACGTACCCAAATACCTGCAAGACCTCGTGGCAGACTACTTTGCCGGGCGCGTTGTGGTATTTCCAACAAAAACTGGGGTTGGCAGGCGGCAAATGTCGTGCGGTGTTCCACAGGGCTCGGTCTTGGGCCCTCTCCTGTGGAACATCGGTTACGACTGGGTCCTCCGTGGAGCCACCATACGAGGAATCAGCGTCACTTGCTACGCGGACGATACCCTCGTTTCGGCCCGAGGCAAGACGCATCGCGAGGCGGCATACATCGCTACAGCAGGGGTGGCACATGTGGTGCACCGCATCCGCGCTCTGGGCCTGGAGGTGGCTCTACATAAATCCGAGGCCCTAGTGTTCCATGGCCCTCGGAATGCACCACCACCAGGGGCCGTAATCACTGTCGGAGGAACTCCCATCGCCGTCGGGTCGACGATGAAATACCTAGGACTCGTCCTCGACGGTCGATGGAAATTCGATGAACACTTCCAGCGCTTGGCCCCTAGGATAATGGCAACAGCTGGGGCACTCGGCAGGATCCTCCCGAATAAAGGAGGCCCGAGAGGAGCAAGCAGGCGCCTATACGTGGCAGTGGTACGCTCAATGGCGCTGTATGGAGCGCCAATATGGGCGGACAACCTGAGTGCTCGGAGCGCGGCCCAGCTGCGGAGGCCGCAACGGGCCATAGCACTCAGGGTGGCTCGAGCGTACCGCACCTGCTCCTACGTAAGTGCCTGTCTACTAGCCGGGTGCCCGCCTTGGGACCTCGAAGCAACAACGCTGGCGGAGGTGTACTGGAGGGTGAAAGAGGCCAGAGCGCGGGATAACCATCCAGCCCCGCAAGAAATCAGGAAGTGGAGGGAGGAGGCCAGAAACGGCCTCTTCGAAAAGTGGGCCGAGAGACTGGAGATCCCGGGAGCTAGCCGGGAACTAGTAGACGCCGTTCAGCCCATCCTACAAAAATGGGTTGATCGGAAGCACGGCGCACCATCGTACCATCTCACGCAGATGCTCACGGGGCATGGTTGCTTCGGCAGGTACCTGTGTGAGGTGGTACGAAGAGAGGCAACTCCAAATTGCCATCATTGTGGAGGAGGGGCCGCGGACACAGCCTACCACACGCGCGTGGAGTGCCCTGCATGGGCGGAGCCCCGCGCTGCTCTGTCCGCGGTCGTAGGAAGAGACCTGTCTCTGCCGGCCTTGGTGAGGCGAATGGCAGAGGTAAAAGAGGCCTGGGAGGCGATGGCCACCTTCTGCGCTGAGGGTATGGCGCAGAAGGAGACAGCAGAGCGCGAGCGCGAGAATGACGCAGATGCGCTCCCTCAGCGCAGAAGGAGAGCAGGGCGGCGGCGCAGAGCCTATGCAGGCCGCATGCAGCCGCCGTAAGGGGGACCTGCGGGTGATGGGTTGGGAGCCCCGTCATCCGCCTGGAGAGGTCCCGAGCCGGATAGCCCTCAAGTGTTCCGAGGTGCTATCGGCGGAGTAGGCTGCTTCAGCAGCCCATAAGACGGGCCCACAAGGGCAACGCTCGCGGGGTTCTCGGAGGTGTGCAGCAGCGTTCCCGAAACCCCGCACACAGAGCGAGCGGTGGAACACCCCAGGGGTTTAGTCCGTGAGAGTCGGACATAACCACCCGGTTACTCCCGGGCCGGGTGGTATCCATAACGGATTCCCCTGGGTTAACAAAAAAAAAAAAAAAAAAGGTTAGGTTAGGTTAGGTTAGGTTAGGTTAGGTTAGGTTAGGTTAGGTTAGGTTAGGTTAGGTTAGGTTAGGTTTTTTTTTTTTTTTTTTTTTTTTTTTTTTTTTTTTTTTTTTAACCTACGTCCTCCAACATCATCGGAGCCTATGTTACCTATTTTATTCATTATTGTACTCATGCATTCCAGTTCTCGCTCATATTCTTCTCGCACTTTCATTCTACATACTTTTTCTTTCTTTCAGCCATCAGCGTTCTCACTTGAGGTCGGGATAGACCATCTAGCCTCTTCAACTAGGGTTCCTACTCTTCTAAATTTTTTATTTACTTTTTTATTTTTTCAGGTGGTTTGGATTTTGATGGGGAGTAATAATTTGTTACAAGTTTTTCTTTAATATCTTTACATGTTTCTTACATCTTAGTCTTACTTATTTATTATTATTCTAATTTTTATATGTAGGTTTACAAATAGTATTCTATATACCAGGTTAGGTTAGGTTAGGTTAGGTTAGGTTAGGTTAGGTTAGGTTAGGTTAGGTTAGGTTAGGTTAGGTTAGGTTAGGTTAGGTTAGGTTAGGTTAGGTTAGGTTAGGTTAGGTTAGGTTAGGTTAGGTTAGGTTAGGTTAGGTTAGGTTAGGTTAGGTTAGGTTAGGTTAGGTTTTTTTTTTTTTTTATATTAATCTTCGAGTAGTACCAATGGCCCTCGCTATTGATACGGGCGACCATTGGACGTAGTACGTGAGAGATTCCCGCATGTGAAACGGGCAATCTTTGTTTATACAGTTAGTTTGATTGCAGTTGATATTTTTGTACTTTTTTGTGTAATACATTTAATTTTTGTTGCTTCCTGTTTGTACTTGTATGTAGTTTACGTTTTATTAAATTTCTTTAGGCTGTTTATAATGTCGTTAATGTAATTTGTAAATGATTCTTTTGTTGCTTCTTTAAGTATTATTTCCTGTAGGTTATAAGGATTTACGTTGTTAATATTGCATACTAATTCGTGATTATTTCTTTTATTTGCATATTTAGGACAGCTTTCTAGTAGGTGTTTTATACTCTGTGGTGTGGTATCATCACACGGGCACGTATTGGTTTCAGTGATGTGGTGTCTGTTGAGATAGGTCTTGTTATATCCGTGCCCTGTGATGATTTGCGTCATTTGAAAAGTGAAGCTAAAATGTTGCCTAAACGTCTTAATATCTTCGAGAGTCGGAAGCCATTGTTTGACATGTGCGCCTGTCGTACAAGTTTGATATATGGTTTCATGGGTTTTCATTGTTTCACTGTAGAGGTTTTTCTTGTGGAATGACAGGGGGAATTTACAGTAATCCGGCTGTTTATGCTGCGACGCTGCTGATTTGGCGGCCATGTCAGCCTCCTCATTACCGAGGAGGCCAGCATGTGCCTTGATCCAGCAGAATTCTATGCTGTGTGCCTGCTCTCGAATTTGGACTATGCGTTTGTGGGTCCTGTTTATAGTTGCATTTGTGCTGTTTCTACAGCTCAGCTCAAAGAGCGCTGCTTTGGAGTCTGAAAAGATGGTTGCGTGCTCCAGGCCGAGTTTCCAGCATAGGTTACATGCTTCTTCAATTGCCAGGCATTCTGCCTGGAACACCGTGCAACTGCTATGCAGTTTTAATTTTTTGGTGTGTCTGCGACCGTCCGGGTATAGTATGACAACTGCAGCGCCCACTACTCCATCGTGTTTGCTGCCGTCTGTGTAGACTTAGTGCATGTCGGTGGAGCAGTAGGGCTCCAAGTCTTGGTTGTTGTTGACATCCTTGACTACGATATGAGGGCGTCGGGCAGGATGTAGGAGTTCTGTGACCGGTGCTCTCCCATCATACGTTATGTCGTCAGGTAAGTAATTTGTGACTTTAGTACGTTTCACCTTCTCTATGGAGGCAACCTCCTTCACCTTAGCAGGTAGCGGTGTGAGTCCTGCCAGTGCAATTGACGGAATGGTGGGCAAGGTTCTAAAGCCATGGAGAATCTTGATGGCAAATGCACGTTGAAGGCTAAGTAAGGAGTTGCATACCTTTTTATAGTTCGTAGCATGCCACCAAACTTCTGCTGCATAGGTAATGATAGGCTCGATGACCTGCCTATAAATGATGTCAATGTTGGCAGCATGTACTCCCCACGTTGGTTTGATGAATATACATATTCTTTTATAGATTCTATGGGCCTTATTAGCGATGTATAATGTGTGCTTGATGAAATTAAGATTCTGGTCGATAATAACGCCCAGTAGCTTAAAGTGCGTATCGAAAGGTATTGGGATATTATTCATGTGGATGTTAGCTGCTTTAGCTTTGGGTGTATGGGCTATCATTTTAGTTTTTAATGGGCCAAATTCTAATTTGTTATTTTTACCCCATAGATAGGCTAGGTTTAATAACTTATTGGCATTAGCTTCTAATTCTATTACATCTTTCCCTGAGCAAATCATAAGGACATCGTCCGCGTATGCTTGGATGTAGTTATGCTCAGGTGTATCTTTCTCTAATAGGGTGTCCATTATGGCATTCCAAAAAATGGGTCCAAGGACCGAGCCCTGGACACATCCCCTGGTTTGCGCTTTTGTCACTGTCGTGTCAGAATAATTGAGAGTTATTGTGCGATCCTTCAAGTAGCTACAGATTATTTTCAATAGGGCACTAGGGCAGTTGATGTCAGATAGCCTTTTGAGTAATGTAGGCCACCAGGCGTTATCAAACGCCCCCGCAATGTCGAGCGATATGGCAACTGTAAGGCGACCATTGTCTTTGCATTCCCTTATTTTGCTTACAGCACTGCTAAGTGCATCATTGGTGGACCGCTGTTCCCTAAAACCATACTGATCGTTACTACAGGTGTTACTTATGTTCATGTGATAGGTGAGTCGGGTAGCTATAAGTTTTTCCAGTACCTTTCCTAAAACATTGATAAGACCTATAGGTCGGTAGGCAGATGTTTCCTTGTAGTTCGTTTTGTTTGGTTTAGGGATTGTCCTGATGTAAGCGGCTTTCCAAGCAGTGGGGAAGTATTGTAATTTAAGACACCTGTTGTACAGGTTGGTAACACTTTCAGGGTAACACTCGATGTAATGCCTACATATGTCAGCCGTTAAATGGTCCGGTCCCGGTGCCTTTTTAGGACTCATGTTTCTTATGATTTCTGTGATCTCGTGAGTGTTAAATAGTGGTTCTTCATTGTTTGTTTCCGGATCTTTATTGATTATGTTTTTGGTTACAGTTTCTCTTATTTGTTGATGGTATGGTGTATCATTGTTAGGGGAATCTAATGGAAAAAACTTTATGGCGAGTTTTTCTGCTGTGTCAGATATTGATGTCGTGTAAGTCCCGTCGTCGGTTTTGAGGGTAGCAGGCGGTTGCACTTGTGAGGAGCTCTTTAGTAAGCGGTTGGTGACGGACCATACATCGTCTTTTCCTTGGTTTTTACAAAATTCGCGAAAGTGTTCGGTTGATGTTGTGCGTATTTGTTGGGCGTATTTATTTCTAGCCTCGGCCAATTCACGAATTACGTTGGTGATGTCTTTTCTGCCTCTTTTCAAATCTTGTAGGCGATGGTGTAGATGTATAACTTGTTTCTTCATGTCAGTTAGTTCCTCGGTCCACCATGGAACTCTTGTATGAGGTTTTTTCCTAGCAAAGACTTTGTCGCAGGTTTTAGTTAATACCTTTGTTAGGTTTATTATGTAAGAGTCAATTCCGGTATCACTAAGAGTTTCAATTTCAATGTTATTTATTGCAGATTGTTCCATATTTAATTTGAGCTCATGTGTAAAGTTTTCCCAATTTGCATTTTCTGTAAAATATTTATAGGTTGTTGTACAGGTCTTCTTTTTGGTCTTATTGTGATTGGTGTTTATTTGGAACTCAATTCCATGGTGGTCCGAGGTGGGTATAATTCCGAGGTTAACACTCCAATTTGTGATTAAGTGTGCAATGCCTATGGACGCTAAAGTTAAATCTACTATTGAGGTTCTTATTTGCCCATGTGTAATAGTTTGAAATGTAGCATCGCTTCCAACGTTGCATACTACCAGATCATTGGCAATCGCGAGATCGCAGATGGCTCTGCCCCTGTCATTGTTTTTAGCCGATCCCCACGACGTATGCCAGCCATTAAAGTCACCGCATATTATGTGTTCTGCATGCGGGTATGACTTCAGGATTTGCTCCATTTGTGACATTGTATTTATGGGATCTTCTCCAGGTTCGATGTATACTGAAGTTAGCAAGATTTTCTTGGACCCCAGGAGTAGTTGTACCGTGGCAATGTTAGTGGTTGCGTGCTGCGTAATCCCAATAAAGTTGCCTATGTTGTGTTTAATGGCAATGCAGGCCTTGGTCCTGTTGCTTGCATCGCCGTATTGATACAGATCGTAGCCATCAATGTTTTTCATTGTATTTTGTTTACCAACGTATGGTTCTGTGATGAATATTATGTCATATTCATTGACTCTAGCACTTTGCATTAACTCTTGGGTTGCGTTAAAGCCCTTTCCAAGATTGCATTGAACTGCTGTGAGATTATAACTGTTATTGGTGATCTTAGGGACGCCCTTAGCAATAACGGACAGCCGCCCGAGCTATGCGATCCCACTTTACCCACTCAGGGCAAGACTGGCTATATGCGTAATGACCATGTTCCCTTTCGCTGTTAACGCAGTTAACACAGCAAGGTGCAGACTCACGTTTGTTGCAGCTGCGCGTATCGTGGTTGTCCGCGCAGTATGCGCATTTACTCTCGGATCTACACTCTGTAGCTCGGTGTCCAAAGCCATGGCACCTGAAGCATTGGAGTATGGGCGATTGGTCTACAGCCATCACCGACTGAAATCCTATTTTGACCTTCTGGTCCTTCAGGGCGTCCCAAACCTGTGGGCTGACCTCTACTATTACATTTTTGATTGCATCGTTTCGTCCTTTGACGGTGCGAACGTACTTTACTACTTTCTCATCCTCTGCAATACCTGCTAGAAGTCTTGTGTTCTGCTTCTTAATGGCGTCTTCTATTTTCGTATCCGCATAATCTGGGATGACGCCAATGACACGCAGTTGAGGATTTCGAAGTTTGGGCACCTCAACAGTAATGTTGGCCGTTTTGGATTTGATCGCAGCGCTGAGCTTTTTCCTGTCATCATTGCTCTCGCAACTGATGACAACTTTATTGTTTCGGGTTTCTCGGACGCTTTTAATTCCTACACCGATATCAACCACGTTTACTTTTTCTTTAATTTCTTTCAGGACTTCTTTGCCACCGTGTCTAGGATCTATCGATTCCAGCAGGACCACGAAGTTGGTCGGCGGCGGAGGAGACGCATGTGTACGGACAACCTTAGGCTTGTACGGCCTGCCAACTGCAGGTGAAGCCATGTCGTCTTCATGGCTCGCGCCAGCCGCCGCCGCCAACGCAGCCTCGGATCTGGGTTTCCGACTCCTATTCTTACCGACAACGGTGGAAAATGTTTCGTCCTCTCTTCTTTCCTTTTCAGTAGCTACCTTTGCCGTAAACATTTCTTTTAAGGCCTGCTGTTGTTCGGCTCGTATTTTCGATATTTCGGTTAGGTTAGGTTAGGTTAGGTTAGGTTAGGTTAGGTTAGGTTAGGTTAGGTTAGGTTAGGTTAGGTTAGGTTAGGTTAGGTTAGGTTAGGTTAGGTTAGGTTAGGTTAGGTTAGGTTAGGTTAGGTTAGGTTAGGTTAGGTTAGGTTAGGTTAGGTTAGGTTAGGTTAGGTTAGGTTAGGTTAGGTTAGGTTAGGTTAGGTTAGGTTAGGTTAGGTTAGGTTAGGTTAGGTTAGGTTAGGTTAGGTTAGGTTAGGTTAGGTTAGGTTAGGTTAGGTTAGGTTAGGTTAGGTTAGGTTAGGTTAGGTTAGGTTAGGTTAGGTTAGGTTAGGTTAGGTTAGGTTAGGTTAGGTTAGGTTAGGTTAGGTTAGGTTAGGTTAGGTTAGGTTGGGGTGCAGGGCTGGTTCCTCCTCGTGGTGCACCCTGGGAGGGGGAGGATAGCCGCTCAGTTGCGCGCTTGCTATCCTCCCTCTGCGAATACCAGCCACAGGCGGTTGCGGTTGAGTCCAGTGGACTCCCGCGTGGGCTTCAATGCCGAGTCAAGGAGAAGGCCATTGGGCCTAGCGGTAGAAGAATGGTTCATGCCATTGGTCGTGGAGTAAGTGGGTTTTAACGAACCCACGCAGGGGTGTTCACGCCAGCATCCCTTGAATCCCGCAACCCGCAGTACTCTCCCAACGACCCCCATCTCTGGCGCTATGGGGTACGGGAAGTGCTTGCGGCTCGGAGGGCTTGCCTTAGTTGGCCGGCCCGCGGGAAGGAAAACCCTATAAAACCCGACAGCGAAGTCGTTAAAACCTACAGATACCAGGCGACCTCTGTAGTATGTAGCCCGCTGTCCGGAATGGGCGTCACCCGGCAGTGCAACTATCGACCCATTCTCGTGGGAACAAAAATATAATGGCACAAATATTAAAAAACAAAACTTCAAACGGCCCTTCTCAGGGCCAAACTCAAAACGGTCCTTTTCAGGACCACACTTATGCGGACATATGCTCAACTAAGAGCATACTGAGACTGAGAGGAGGAAGTCCCTCAACACGCAATGCAAGGGGCAAGAAGGACAAGGATGTCGATATGGAGGAAGAAACTGAAAGCGGAGAACTCGCTGAAACCCGGTCTTCGAGCGGTATCAAAATCGCCTTCCCGAAGACGATTCTAGGCACTAAAGCCCGATCTCAGCGACAGAGGAAACAGCCTCCTCGCCCTCTGGACGTAATACCCTCGGACTCCAATTCTGAGTTCGATTCAGAAGATACTGAGGGCACAGTCCCTGGGGACATAAGTAAAGCGGAAAAAAGGTGTCTTCAACCCGATGCTGAAGGGCCAGAAGTGCAACCCAAAATGAGCTCAGCGAGGCGAGGCAGAGGACCACCTGGGGCTCACACGGGCATAGCTAAGGCGAAGGCCCAACTGAAGGCGTTTGAGTCTCAAGACTTCCAGGTAGACAGTGACGAGGAAGATCACAACAAGAGGACAGAAAGGGACGAGACCAATGCCGGATACCGGGAGCGTAGCCCTCTAGGGGAAGAAGCTTACAAAGACCCGATTGAGCAAGCCAAGAGAGCAGCCGAAATAATTTATGAGCAGGCGGCAAAATCAGGCAACCTCAAAGGCAAAATCTGGGGGCAAATAAACGCAGCTTGCCGAGAAATTGTGGAGGCTATGGACGACCTGCGGACAAGAGACGAATCAGATGAGATTCGAGCGCTCAAAGCTGACCGCACGAGGATGGCGCAACAATTGGCGCAACTCCAGGCGGAGACTAAAGCCCTGCGAAGGGCCTTCTCAGAGCGGCAAAATGTACCTCAGCCGCAATCGGAACAGGGAAATGTGATTGAAGATGCCATAACGAGAGCTATGGCTTCATTCAAAGAGGAGCTCAAAAAGGAGATCCATGTGTCTGTGGGGAACATGGTCAACGTCCGTCTCGGTGAGATGGAAAAACGCCTGCCCCCAGAACCGATCCTTCGGCCCCCACTTGCGGCTGCGCGGAACAAAGCGCCAGATGTGGAACATAGGCAGGAAGTGGCACAACCTACGGAGCCATGCCCAGCAACGAGAGCAACCCGGGGGAAGGTACCGAAACCCCGGAAAGAAAGGTTGACCCAACCAGCTCCATCAAAGCCGCCCGCATCCAAACCTACACCCAAAGCCGGCCGACCGACGGTGCCCCCACCGCCGCCACCGCCGCCCAAAGAACCTTCATGGACGGAGGTGGTCAAGAGGAAAAGGAAGCCTAGAACCGTGAAGCCTGCTGCCCCGACACAGGCTAAACTGGTCAGTAAAGCTCTGCCTGTCCCAAAAACCGCCGCGGTTGTGGTGGCTTTGAAACCCGGATCGGAGGAAACATACCTGTCGGTAATGACCAAGGCCACGAATGCCGTAAACCTAGGAGAAATAGGCCTTGCTCACGTCCGGGTCAAAAAGTCTGCTGATGGCGCTAGGGTCATCGAGGTCCCAGGAGGCGATGATGGCAGGGCGGCCAACGCCCTCAGGGAAAAACTGGAGGAGGCAGTGGGAAATGTGGCCCGAGTATATTGCCCTGTCAAGATGGGAGGCCTATGCATCGACGGCCTAAACGAGACGACGACCAAGGAGGCGATCCTTGAAGCAGTGACCAGGGTGGGCGGATGCGATCCTGCCAGTGTCAAAGTGGGGGAAATACGTAATGTCAGAGACATAAGCGGATCTGTGATCGTGCGCTGCCCAATCACTGCAGTGAACGCCCTTCTAAAAGCAGGTCGGATCACCATAGGCTGGTCGTCTGTTAGGGTCCGCGCCATAGCACCGGAGCCCATTAGGTGCTACAAATGTCTGGGCACTGGCCACACACGGGCAACTTGTCCATCGCAGGTTGAGAGGGGCGATTTGTGTTTCCGCTGCAGTCAGCCCGGACACAGAGCAGCGGCATGCACAGCTGCAACTCCTTTCTGTGCCGTGTGCTTTCAAGCCAAACTGCCGGCAAAACATGTCATGAGGGGGCTGTCATGCAAGCCGCCCCCCACCAAGAGCACAAAAGTCCCTGTCCTGGCGACGCCAGCTACTAGGGCGCCAAGCGTCCCGGCCTCTCAGCCGGCCACTGCGGAGGACACAATGGACACATAAATGCCAGCACACCCAAGGCAAATGAATGTCCTCCAGTGTAACCTCAACAACTGTGCTGGGGCCCAGAACCTGCTTATGCAGACAATTGCGGAGCAAAACATCAGCATTGCAGCTGTAGCCGAACCCTACTACATCCCCCCTCAGCCAAACTGGGCCGGATCAACCGACAACAGGGTGGCTATAACGGTACCGGCAGTAGGAGGATTTCCACCAATTGTTCACAAAAACAGAGGAGAGGGATTCTCGGCGGTGGAATGGAGAGACATTATAGTAATTGGTGTCTACTTCTCTCCGAACAAGCCACTCCGGGAATTCGAACAATTCCTGGAAAAACTCTCTGAGGTAACCAGAAGGTCTGCCCCTCGGCCAGTGATGATTCTCGGAGACTTAAATGCTAAAAGTGCGGCCTGGGGCTCTCCCATCACTGACACAAGAGGTACAAGCCTCACTGACTGGGTGGCCGCAATGGACCTTGTGGTTCTTAACCAAGGCAACGATCACACGTGCGTGCGATGGCAGGGAGGATCCATAGTGGATATATCGTTGGCCTCCCCGACTATTGCTGCACGAATCGACGACTGGAAGGTCTTAAAAGATGTGGAAACGCTCTCCGACCACCAGTACATTACAATGAGGATATCATGCGGTCAAGGAGAGCGTCCAACTGCCCCCCCAGGAAGTAGACAAGGCTGCTTTACTAGATGGACTCTGGCAAAATTGGACAGAGACATGGCCGAGGAAGCTGCTATGATAGAGGCCTGGAATGCGCCCCCTGGGGCCGATATGGGAATTGAAGAGCGGGCTAAGAATTTCCAAATCGGTCTCACGCGCGTATGTGATGCTTCCATGCCCAGATCGAAACGGTTGCCGGCGAGGAAACAAGTTTATTGGTGGTGCGAGGAGATTGCCACGCTGCGTGCCACCAGCAATGCGGCCAGGCGCAACTATACGAGGTGTAGACGCCGCAGACACACAGCGGATGAAGAAATTCGGCTTCGTGGCGTCCTCTCGGAAGCTAAAAAGGCTCTTTCCTCGGCCATTGCCAAAAAGAAAGACGAAGCGCGAGAAGAGTTCCTTGCCTCCTTGGACAGGGACCCTTGGGGGAGACCGTACAAGTTGGTACGAAATAAGCTCAAACACGCCCCCCCAATGGAATCCATGGACCAGGAACTACTCGCGCGCGTAGTAGAGGGGCTTTTCCCGCCGGCACCTATATTTGATCCCCCGGTCATGTCTCGGCCCGCAGCGGGCCCAGAGGGGCCTCCTGAAGCTCCGCCGGTCACAGATGCCGAAATGTTCAAGGCCGTCTTTAAACTAAAAGGCAGCAAAAAAGCACCAGGGCCAGACGGAGTGCCAGGAAGGGTCCTAACAGTAGCCCTTAAACACCTCGGACTCCGCCTTAGATCCATCTTCGACGACTGCCTACGAGATGGACAGTTCCCGGGCTGCTGGAAAGAGGGGCGCCTGTGCTTATTGAGAAAAGAGGGTCGTCCTGCCGACTCTCCGTCGGGATACCGTCCATTGGTCCTTCTGGACGAAACAGGAAAGATGTTGGAAAGGATTCTAGCTGGCAGGATCCTAAAACACCTCGCAGACACGGGTCCGAATTTGAATGACCGGCAATACGGGTTCCGTGCAGGGCGTTCCACTGTAGATGCTTTGAACGCCCTCAAGGATTTTGATGAATACGCAAAGAAAAGAGGGGAGGGAGTGGTGGCGGTATCCTTGGATATCGCCAACGCATTCGGAACGCTCCCTTACAGCGTTATCCAGGAGGCCCTGCGCTACCACCAAGTACCCACATATTTAAGGCGGATTGTAGAGCACTACCTGACCGGGCGCGTGGTGCTCTACTCCAATAACGAAGGGCATAAAGTAGCTTGGGATGTAGGCTGCGGAGTCCCACAAGGCTCAGTTCTGGGGCCCTTACTTTGGAATTTGGGGTACGACTGGGTCAACCGAGGCGTGCAGCTTCCCCGCATGACCACCATCTGCTACGCGGATGATACGATGGTGGCCGTGCGAGGAAAAGAAATGAAGGAAGTCTGCAGACGAGCTGCCGTTGCTACTGAAATGACGGTCACCCGGATTGGTATGCTAGGGCTGAAAGTGGCCCTGCATAAAACAGAGGCCATAGTGTTCGGGGGCAGAGGCTGGGTCATACGTGCCGGGCAGACGCTCCCAGTGTCAGGGGAAGCGGTCCAGATAAAGAGTCATATAAAGTACCTGGGACTCTATCTGGACCGACGCTGGAACTTCGAGGAGCATTTTAAACGGATGGCTCCTCGGCTAGTGGGCGCCGCCATGGCACTGGCAAAGCTGCTTCCGAATGTGGGCGGACCGAACACCCCTTGCCGACGCCTATACGCCGGGGTGATCAGGAGTATGGCGCTCTATGGCGCACCAATCTGGGCGGAGCGCCTCACGGACAAAACTCGGGCCCTTCTCCGGAGACCGCAGCGGGTGGTGGCCCAACGTATGACAAGGGCATACACCACGGTTTCGCATGCAGCTGCCTGCCTCATAGCATGCACCCCACCGTGGGAGCTAGATGCGAAAATGCTGGCAGATAGGCATAATGAAAGAGTGGTGGCTCGGAGAAACGGGGTCCCCCCGCTGCCACTGGAAGAGATGCGAGCAGCACAACGCATGACTGAGAGGCGTATGCGAGAAAGATGGAAGAATGAGCTGGAGGACTCCCCCTACGGAATCCGCACTGTAGGGGCACTCCTCCACTCATTCAATGAATGGCTGGATAGGAGTTTTGGCTCAATGAGCTATCGAATGACGCAGGTAGTGACCGGCCATGGGTGCTTCGGCCACTACCTGCACAGCATACAGAGGGAGCCCACACCGCACTGTCACGAGTGCGGTCATGGTGATGACACGGCGGAGCACACACTGGCAGTGTGCCCGATGTGGGAGCAGGAGCGTCTCCAACTAATGACGCTCCTTAACACTGGAGATGCCTCGCTGCACAATATCGTGGCCTGCATGGTACGCAGCGAACCGGATTGGAACGCAGTGGCCTCCTTCTGTGAGAACGTAATCTCACAAAAGGAGGCCAACGAGAGGGCGCGCGAGGAAGATATGGGAGCGCACCCAATCAGGCGTAGGCGGAGAGGGGGGAGACGTAGGCGATTTGCCCTAGCTACCAGCTAGATACCTCCCCCGTAGGGCCAGTGGACTAGGGGACCACATTGCACGGCCCTACACGTCTGGGAGGAGAGTCAGTTGCGTCCTGACCTCCTCTCCTTGGCGCGGGTGCCCGGCCTGCCGGGCGGGCAGTCGGGGGGCGTCGTGGTCGAATGCGAGAGCGACCCCATGGCGCCCCCATAAACGGCAATGCGGGTGACGCCGCAGGGGTTTTTTAGTGGGTATTCTCCTCCCCTCCCTCTGAGCGGTCAGAGGGGGTTACGGGAGGAGTGAGTCCCACACACCACCCCCCAATGGGCTTCCCCGGCCTGGGGGTGACGGTGCATAAACAGCATTTCTCCCCTGCGTCAACAAAAAAAAAAAAAAAAAAAAAAAAAAAGGTTAGGTTAGGTTAGGTTAGGTTAGGTTAGGTTAGGTTAGGTTAGGTTAGGTTAGGTTAGGTTAGGTTAGGTTAGGTTAGGTTAGATTAGGTTAGGTTAGGTTAGGTTAGGTTAGGTTAGGTTAGGTTAGGTTAGGTTAGGTTAGGTTAGGTTAGGTTAGGTTAGGTTAGGTTAGGTTAGGTTAGGTTAGGTTAGGTTAGGTTAGGTTAGGTTAGGTTAGGTTAGGTTTTTTTTTTTTTTTTTAAATATTGCTACGTAATACAAGGTATTATAAGAGCGCGGAGCTAATGGTTTACTCGTATGCTCTTATATCATGTCGTACATTAAGGTGTTGATGGAATACAGATTCAGAGTATTTGATTAAACACATAATTAGGTTGCATTGAACTTTTTCAGTTCTTTTACTATGTTAGTTATATATGATACGTATGAATTGGTGGTGGTTTCTTTAGTGATGATTTGTTTCAGGTTGAAGGGTTCAATGTTGAGAAGTGAGCAAGTAAGAGAATGGTTCAATCTTATTGATTCAAATTTAGGACAGTCTGCAATTAAATGTTGAATACTTTGAGGAGTTGAGTTGTCGCAAGGGCAATGATTATCGTTTACAATATGGAACCGGTGAAGGTATTCCTTGTGGAATCCGTGATTGGTGAGAAATTGTGTTATTGCAAAAGATGGCCTTATTACATTAGTGAATTCTTGTAAATCAGAGTAAGTGGGGAGCAAAGATTTGGTGTAAACGCAAGAGTTAATGTCGTTGTATAAGTTAGCGGATGCAAGATTTGATAGTTCTTTATTTTTGAGTTTAATGTAGCTAACTGGGGTTTGATAGTAATCAGGCTGCTTGTGCATAAACGCGGCTGACTTAGCAGCGGCGTCAGCAGCCTCATTACCATGAAACCCCACGTGGGCTTTGATCCACACAAATTGTATGTTGACGCCTTTGCATCTGGCCCTATGGAGTGAGTCATGAATGTGAACTACAAAGTAGTTGTGACTATTTATGTTGCTTAATTCCATAAGGCCAGATTGACTGTCTGAAAGAATTATTAGTTTTTTGAATTGTTGGGTGGATGACCACTCACAGGCTTTTAAGATTGCAAGAAGTTCTGCCTGGAAGACAG
Source organism: Thaumatotibia leucotreta (assembly GCA_025490895.1). NCBI lineage: Eukaryota > Metazoa > Arthropoda > Insecta > Lepidoptera > Tortricidae > Thaumatotibia > Thaumatotibia leucotreta. Next base: position 11,483 of record JALPQI010009679.1, on the reverse strand, counting down.
AACAGGTGGAGTGTAATTTATATTTTTTGATAGTTTCAGTTCCGTCGGGGCTGAAAGCGACGAAAGCCGCGCCCACAGCATCATCATGTCTGCTGCCGTCGGTGTATATCATACAAGCAGCGTCCCTGTCGAGAGAGTTGAAGTCCTCCGGAGAGGCCACCGACTTGTATGATATACCCGTCCTGAATACCGGATGCAGCAGTTTGGCCGGATGGGAAGGTTTTTCGATAGGAATATCACCAGGGAGAAACCTGGTGTGCCCCCTCAGCTTAGACTGTTCGATATCAGACACTTCCAGTACTTTGTTAGGAAGAGGTGTCAAACTTGAAATGGAGATGGATGCATTGGTACTTATAGTTCGAAAGCCCTGAATTATCTTGATAGCGAACAGTCTCTGCAAGGATAGAAATTTATTTTGTATAAACTTGTATTCCAGTGCTCGGGACCACACACTAGCAGCGTAGCATATAATTGGCTGAATTACTTGAAGATAAATTGTTTTGATGTTGTCAGGGTGAACCCCCCAAGTGGGCCGTGTAAAAACTAATAGCTTATTGAACAAGGATTTAGCTTTGCCAATTATATGCTCGCAGTGCTGAGTGAATCGTAGCTTACGGTCGATTAGGACACCCAGGTATTTTATGTAATTTACAAATTTCAGCTGTTGATTATAAACTTTGACATCGCATTTTGTTGCTTTATTAGTGAGACCGATTGCCTGGGTTTTATCCGGTCCAAACGTGAGTTTGACCCCCGAACCCCAGTTGGTGATGATATTCAATGCCCGGTTTGTGGCGCACTCAAGCCCATGTATGGTTTTGTGGTGGCAGATTAGAAGTACATCATCTGCATAGGCTTGAATGTGGCACCCATCAGGCATGTCAAGAAGCAGAAGCTCATCCAGCACCAGGTTCCATAGCGTGGGGCCACAGACGGAGCCCTGTATACAGCCCCTGGTCATTGTCTTGCTTACGCTGGCGTCCGCATAATTGACGTGGACCTTTCTATTTACAACGTAATTGCGAAGAATATTGTATATGTTCGCAGGGCAGCCAATCAAGCGAAGCCTCTTAAAGACAGCAGGCCACCAGGTGTTATCGAAGGCAGCCTTGATATCAAGGGAGATGGTAATAACATGTTCAGCGTTGTTCTTGGCTGTCTCCATGATATCAAGGGCCGAATGGATAGCATGAACGGTTGAAATCTGCTGTCTGAAGCCGAATTGGCGTTCGCTCATCGACTGATTGACATTCATGAAATATAGAAGTCGGTTCATGATCAGACGTTCGAGGACTTTACCAAACACGTTGATAAGCCCGATAGGTCGAAATGCTGATGGCTCATTATAATTGGTCTTGTTCGGTTTGGGGATTATTTTGACATATGCCACTTTCCAGCATTCCGGAAAGTATTCAAGCCGCAAACACCTGTTCATGACATCAGTGATGACGCCAGGAACGGCATTCGCGACTTGAAGGCATATGTCCGAAGTCAGGTTGTCCAATCCAGGAGCCTTTCTGGGGTTCATGTTTTTCAGACATTCTGTCACTTCTTTGTGAGTGAACGGAGCTTCCGAAGGTGTCAGCAGTGGTTCGTGCATGAGTAAGCGAGTGTCTGCCTGTGATTGAGTGGAGTCCTGATCGTCGTCTGGATAGAATCGATTCATGAGCACCGTAGCTGTGTCCGTGGTATCAGTGGTGAACCTGCCATCCGGAAGTTTTAGAGTGGATGGAGGTTGTGTCTGTGGTTGTGATTTGATGAGCCGATTAGTGACCGACCAGACATCTTCCTTTTTCTGTTTTTGGCAGAAGTCTCTAAAAGATTCGGTAGATGCCGCGCAGAAGGCGTCAGAGTACTCCTTTTTGAGTCTGCTTCTTTCATTAAGCAGCTCATCCAGGGGCAGCTGACGTTTCTTCTGTTTTGATAGCTTATGGTGGTTGGAGATTACCTTACGTTTTAACTCCTCAAGCGTGTCATTCCACCAGGGAGCACGCCGGGGGTAATCGTTAGAGCGAGGAAGTGTGTTATTACACGTAATTTGTATTGCGGAAGTGAGGTCCAATATAAATTTCTCCAACTCCTGGCTATTGCATTCGCTAATATGATTATGTGCAGGTAGATGTTTTTTAAGCTCCGTGCCGAATGTTTCCGCCATCTGGTCCCATTTGACACCACGAGTATTGTATTTAAAAGTAGATGTTTTCTTATTTTTAGAAAGTTTAAGCCGGTTTAATAAAATCTTAAATGTAATTGCGTTATGGTCGGAAGACGGGCATATGTCATGATTTACAGACCAATCATCAACAGACATCCCCGTCCCCAACTCCGTTAGAGTGATGTCAATTATTGATGATCGAGGTACTCCATGGGTAACGGTCTCAAAGGTTGGAACACTTCCTACATTGCAGACCTTGAGGTTGTGAATTGCGATGATGTTGGCTATGTCATTGCCTCGTCGATTGTTGGATGGGGATCCCCACAGGTTACTCCATCCATTAAAATCCCCGGAGATGACATGCCTTGATCCCGCAGTTCTGTGCAAGAAGTGCTCCAGCCTCTGTAACACCTGGTATTTATCCTGTCTTGGCTCTACATATACAGATGCCAAGTATATCTTACGTCCTCTACAGTCTGTGATGCATACAACGCTGAGGTCGGAGTCCGAGAATTCAGTCAAACCAATTGTACTGCACAGATTATTTTTAATAAGTATGGCCGCCCTAACAGGGCGGTCAGTGTAAAACTGGTAAATAGTATAGCCAGGTATATTTTTTATAATTTTGTTGTCTTTTATGTGAGGTTCCGATATAAAAATAATGTCAGTGGAATATTTGTTAATGTGTACCAGTAATTCTTGTGTTGCGTTTTTGCTGCGACCTGTGTTAATTTGGATACAGTTTATGTGATTAGAGTTAGTTGTTCTATTGTGTTGTTGATGATTAAGATCCATAATCGATTCTACTATTGATTTTTTGCAGCATGTGGATGATACGGGGGCAGCTTTCGGATGTAGCACCATGATTAGTTTTACTATTTTTTACATTATTTTTATTGTTGTGTTGTGTGCAGTTGTGACAATTGGTTTTGGTTTTATCCGTTTTATTAGGACAGCTATTGTACTCGTGACTGTTAGAGGAGCAGTGGGAGCAGATGTGGTGCGGGTTTGTGCAGTTTTTACTGGTGTGCCCAAATTGTAGACACTTGAAGCACTGGAGGAGAGGTGTGAAGTTGTCCAGGTGTACCTTCTGGAAGTCTACATTTATTTTGCCTAATTTGATTAGGTCTTTCCATACATGCGGGGAGGTCATGAAAACGGCATTATATAGGTGTTCTTTTCGGTTTTTGCGTTTGAAACGGAACACCAAGTCGTTGCTTCCAATATCTGAAATGCACTCATTCTGTTTTTTTAGAACGTCTACGAGTTCTTCCGGCGGCACGTCAGTTGGGACACCCTTTAGGATGACCATAGGTCGTAGCTTTTTAGAGACTTCGGCGGTGACGCCGGAGTCTGCCATGTTGGTTTTCTCTAAGGCCTTTTGGCATTGTGTGACATCGTCGAATTCAACGCGTACTTTTTTGTTGGATACAAACTGTATCCTACCCGGAGCGAAGTTGGTGTCGCGGAAGGAGGTTTTTGCCTTCCAGGCCTTGAGTGTTTCGGCTGAGCTGGCCACCTCCTTCTTGGGGACCAGTATTATGGCCGGTTTGGACGTCGTAGGCATTGTGGGAGTTTGGGGTAACTGCGGCTTTTTCACCACAGCCGCATATGACGCAGATGTTCGCTGGACCGATAGAACGCTCTGTTTCAGTTTGGACATTTCTTCCTTTACGGTGTCCTTGATGACGTGTTTGATGGCAGATATTGTTGCCTGGTTTACTATCGGCTCAGCATTGGCTTTGGCTGCGGTTTTGGTGGTCGTGAGAATAGTTTGAATCTCGTGTACCAATTCAAGAATAGCGCTTTTGTTAACTTTTGTGAGGCTGCGACCCTCAGTGAGTTTCACTTTGATGGCATCTGTTTTTTGAAAAATTAACTGCCGAAATTCTTGTTCCGGGTCTGTGGCGTCCAGAAATACCGATGAGTCGGCATCGTGAGCGTCGTCATTGCTTGCATCATCCGGTAAGACCTCCAAACTAAGCTGGAGCCGGTCCATGGATGTGCTTTGGGTGTTTGGAGAGCTTTCAGGCCTCTGAAGGTCCTGGGACTCGCCGATGCGAGGAAGAACTTCAAATTGGTTAACACCATTGGGCTGCGTGGCAGCATTATGTGGGTTTATGGGAGTCATTTTAGGTCAGACATGCACAAATATAAAGAAAATTAAAAAATTGATATCAGGTTAACTATTGCTCGGAAAATTGTAAGTAAGGACTTAAAAAGTAGATCTTGTTAAGGACTTTATATGTGCCGAATTACAGATTTTTAAGTCTGTAAATAACGGAGATGCGAATTTATTTCTGAGTACTTTAAAATTTTTTGAAAATGTGAGTTTACGGGATGAAAAAGCAATTTGTAAGCAAACAGTGTTAACAAAAGATGAAGATATTGATAGGATCTATTGATTAAGCAAATAAAATCTGAAATCGACCGTTTGGGAGTAAAGATATTGTTACTCAAAGTGCGTTGCTCGGACACTTTTTGCAGGCGCCTAAAAATTTGGGGGTATTTGGAAATATTTGTATGAAAAGTGTTTGTAAATTCAAAATTTTAAGGCAGGGTAATTTAATATGAACAAAAGTCTACTTAAATGTGAAAACAGATCTGAAATATCTACAAAGACAACGAAATGGCAGGGGTTTGAAAAAGTAGATGTGCAAAAAGTACTAAAAAATTATTATCTCGAAAACTATTAAAGCCTGGCAAATGAAAATAGCACCAAAAAAGGGGGGCAATGAATTTCTAAATATTGTGTAAAAATCAGATTTTTCGGAACAGGTTCGCTGAACAAAGTTTTCGAAAAACCTAAAATTCACTAAAAACGACGAGGGAGGTGACTTTCTGAAATAACTAGGAAACTATTGGAGATACGTGGATGACTCTAATAACAAAAAAGGTTGCAAAAAATTTAATCTAACAGAAACACTACGAAAAATAAAAGTCGACCGAGTGGAACCGGAGTTATTTGTGAAAATGTGAATTGCTATTTTTTTTCCATGAGGGTACGACTTTTTTCAGGGAGAATGCGAATTTGAAATAGAAGTCTTGAATGTAGAATTTTTATGAATACAGGGTAATTTAGAACTATTTGGGATGTATTTAAAACAGAAGAAAAATCAGAGAAATGTTGAAAATTGAGGGAGTAATGAATTTTTGAAATTTGACTAAGTTGAGATTATGAAAAAATGGAATAACTTTTTAACCAGAAGGGTCTGAGGGGTAATAGGGGTCTCTAAAAGTCGGGGCAAAAATGCTTTACAAAGGTGCAAAAATGGGTCAGTTTAGTATGTTTAGAAGATGGTTAGGTTAGGTTAGGTTAGGTTAGGTTAGGTTAGGTTAGGTTAGGTTAGGTTAGGTTAGGTTAGGTTAGGTTAGGTTAGGTTAGGTTAGGTTAGGTTAGGTTAGGTTAGGTTAGGTTAGGTTAGGTTAGGTTAGGTTAGGTTAGGTTAGGTTAGGTTAGGTTAGGTTAGGTTAGGTTTTTTTTTTTTGGGAGTGAATGGAGTGTATATACTCCATCCGTACGGATTGGCGATAAGCTTTTGAGCACGCGGTGCTAACGGTTTACACGTTGTGCTCGGCCATGAGATAGGTCTTAGTTGATAATTAACTTATTGCTATTTCTGAGATGCAACGGTAGAATTTTTAATTAACTAAGTTGAATTGAATGTTTTAAGGTGATCTATTATATATTTAATTAGATTAAAGAAGCTTTCAGCGGTGGACTCTCTGGAAGAGCATTCAAGAATGTTTCCAGGGTCCACTCTGAAGTTTTGGCATAAAATTGTATGGTCGAGGCGTTGACGAGCGAATTTCGGACATTCAGTTAGAAGGTGAGTAAAGGTTTGTTTTATTGGTACACTATTGTCGCACGGGCAATGATCATTGGCCGTGATATTAAATCGGTGGAGGTATTCTTTATGAAAGGCATGATTACTTAGGTATTGGGTGATGTAAAAATTGGGGGTGAACTTAGAGATGAAGTCTTTAAGTTCGCGGTGGGTGGGGAAAATTGACTTTGTGTATAGACATTTGTTGTTGTTGTTGTAAAAGGTTTCGGAGGCTGATTCTAATGTTTGTACGTTGTGCAGTTTAATATGGGAGATTGGAATTTGATTAAAGATCGGAGTCTTGTGAGCTGTGGCGGCTTCCTTGGCTGCTTGGTCAGCAAGCTCATTCCCCGGTATTCCGCAGTGTGCCTTAGCCCAGAAAAAGTGTGTTGATGTGTTTGGGTGTGTGTGAATTAGTGTGTGTATTTGTACAACGATGTTGTTGAAGTTGTTGGGGTCTTTTATTGCCATAAGTGAGGACTTACTGTCTGAGAACAGAAGGAGCTCGCGCGGATGGTGTTTGTAGGCATAAGTGAGGGATTCCCTGATTGCGACGAGCTCCGCCTGGAAGACAGAGCAGCAGTCGTGGAGTTTGTGTTTTTTAGTGATCGTCGGGTGGTTGGGTCTGACGATCACAAAGGCTGCTCCAACCCCGTCTTCGCTTTTACTTCCGTCGGTGTATGTTCTCCATGTGTCAGGTGTGGTGAGTGTATGTGTGATTATTGCTTCGTCATGTTCGGCGGTGTTGTTTACTTCGGTAAACGGAATAGTGACTCTATTGGATGGATGTAGAAGCTCCGACGGAGCTGCTAGGCGCTCGATCGGGAGGTCGTGCGGGAGATAAGAGGCGTGCCCAGATCGCCTGGCGTTCTCCACTTCCGCAGTACACGCTATGCGCGCTGGTAAAGGTGGCAGTTTGGCAAGCGTGATGGAGAGTATAGTGCTCAGGGTTTTGAATCCCCGAATGATTTTGATGGCGAATAGTCGCTGTAGTGAAAGCAATCTGCTCTCGACACACTTGAACTTTAGGGCGTCCACCCAGATGGAAGCCGAGTAAGTAATGATCGGAGTGATGACTCCGTAGTATATAGTCCTGATGTTCTCTGGGTGGACTCCCCAGGTTGGGCGTATGAATGCTTGGAGCTTCATAAACAGCTTTTTGGCTTTATCTATAACGTAGTTCACATGTTTGACAAATTTTAGCCTGCTGTCTATGAAAACTCCAAGATATTTTATGTGAGGGACAAAGGGGACGTGGGAACCTTCACATAAGATGCGGGTCTTGGCTGCCTTGTTAGTGAAGGCGATTGCACGTGTCTTGTCGGATCCGAACGTGAGCTTCACACTGTTTCCCCACTCCACAATGCGCTCGACGGCTTGGTTGGTGCGGCGTTCTAGGTCTTCGACGTATTTGGCGTTGCAGATCAAAAGCACGTCGTCAGCGTAGGCTTGGAGGTGACAGCCCGGGGGCATCTCGGTTTCGAGGAGCTCGTCCAAGATCAAGTTCCATAAGATCGGCCCGACGACCGATCCTTGGACGCATCCCCTGGTCATCACCTTTCTCGCTGAGCAGTCCGAGAAGTTAACGGAAACTGACCTGTCCGTGACGTAACTTCGTAACATCTGATAGATGTTACGCGGACAGTCGTTGTGCTGTAGTCTTGTGAAGATTGCAGGCCACCACGCCATGTCGAACGCCGATTTAATGTCGAGCGAGACGGCTAGAACGTGTTCGCCGGTGTTCTTGGTGTTTAAGATGATGTCGAGAGCGTCTTGGATGGCAGTCGTGGTATTTGTTTGTAGGCGGAAGCCGTACTGCCGACGTACAATTTTGCCCTTGAGGTGTAGGTGGTGGGTTAGCCGGTTTATGATCAGCTTCTCCAGGAGCTTGCCAAATACCTTCACCAAACCAATAGGCCGGTAGGATGATGACTTAGTGTAATCGTCCTTATTCGGCTTTGGTATAATTTTGGTGATAGTAGACTTCCAGGTGGTCGGGAAGTATTCTAGTGACAAGCATCTGTTCATGATGCTGGTGATCACGTCGGGGAAGCATTCGGCGAATTGGTAGCAGATGTCAGAAGTCAAGTGGTCGGCACCGGGGGCCTTTTTGTGACCAATAGTTTTAAGAGTCTCGAGGACTTCGGTCTTAGTGAACGGCGGCTCATCTGGGTGTTCCGGCGCGTTATCCACTTGGCCTCTGACATCCTTCTGTTGGCCAGTGTCTTCGTGTGGGTTATCGTCCGGGTAGAAGACCCTGAGGAGGTTCTCTGCGGTGTCTTTCGAGTCGGTGGTGTAGCTGCCATCAGGGAGTAGGAGAGTAGCAGGGGGCTGGGTAATGGGTCGAGTGCGCATAATGCGGTTCGTTACGGACCAAACGTCCTCTTTCCCCTGCCGCTCGCAAAAAGCACGGAATGTAGCAGTAGAGGCAGCACAGCACGCATCCGAGTATCGCTTTCTTATTTTGTCCCTCTCCTGAACAATATCGGTGATCGGGAGGCCCCGCTTCACAGCCTTGCTGAGCTGGTGATGGTTTTGGATTACCTGCCTTTTGAGCTCGGTAAGGTCATCGTTCCACCAAATGGGGCGACTAGGCGGTTTTTGGGAGCGGGGTAGAAGGTCATCGCAGGTTTTCTGAATGGCATCGGTAGTTAATTCTATGATGCGATCGAGCTCGTCTTTAGTGCAGTGGTTGATTTCTGCTGTGTCGGGGATTTTATTTACCAGGCTTGATCGGAACTGTTCTTTAAGGGGGTCCCACTTGACATTAGCGGTGTTATATCGGAAGGTGGATAGTTTAAGTTTTTTGTTGAAATCTAAAGCTTTGTTGTTGGAGAGCGGAATGGAGAAGGTGATAGCGTTGTGGTCAGAGGAGGGACAGATGTTGAAGTCAACACGCCAGTTCTCGACGTTTATCTGGTTTTGTCCGCAACGAGAGTGGTTGCTTATCAAAGTGAGGTCAACAATAGAAGCCCTGGGGAGGCCATGGGTCATGGTTTCAAATGTTGGGTCGGTGCCAATGTTACAGATGGTGAGGTCGTGGGATATGGTCAAATCGGCTACTTGGTTACCCCTGGCGTTTGGCTGCTTACATCCCCATGACGGGTGCCACCCGTTGAAGTCCCCTCCGATGATGTGCAGAGCGCCTGTAGAATCATTGAGGAGTTCCTCCAGTTGTTTCAGGGTATTGTGTCGGTCAGTTCTAGGCTCAACGTATATGGACGACAGGACCACCTTCCTGCCGGTTCTCTGCGTCAGTTGAACGATACTCAAGTTGGGAGTTGAGAACTTAGTGATTCCTAATGTACTGACCCCAAAGTTTCTTATAAGGAGAGCAGCCTTAGTCGTTCTGTCAGGAGAAGGAAATTGGTAAGTAGTGTACCCTGGTACATCCCTCATAACATTACTGCCAGCTGGTATGTAGGGTTCGCTTATGAAAGCGAAATCACAGGTATCCTGCCCGCTGAGATACACTGCCATTTCCTGATGGGCGTTCCTGCCGTGGCCCAAGTTTATTTGCAAGATGTTATATTTGTCTTTAGGTGGATTGACGTTAGCTTGTAAGTTTCTATGATCCATAGTTGATTCGGGATTTCACTTTGGTTTCCATTAGAGTTCGGAGTGGGCAGGTGACGGAGGTAGCGCTATGATGATAGGAGGGGGCAGGTGAGCGGGAGGTGGTGTTAGATTTAGCGGAAGTGCAGTTGAAGCATTTGATGGCATTTGGGGAATCCTTGACAGGGCAGCCTGCGTATTCGTGCTCAGCCGAGGCACAGTGGGAGCACGCGATGGAACCCTTGCAGTGCTTTTTGGTGTGTCCAAATTGGAGGCACTTGAAGCACTGCAGCAAGGGAACATGCTCACATGCGTGCACCCTCTGGTGGTCTATGTTGACCTTGCCTAAAGTGACTATGGCTTTAAATACGTCTGGGGAGGCAATCAGTACCGCGTTGTAAAGGTGGGATTTGCGGTTGCCTCTGCTGAACTGGTAGACAAGGTCCGAGTTCGATGTGGCCTTGTCTTGGATGTCAGGATTCTGCTGCAGGATGATCTCTGCCAGCAGGTCCTTGGGCGTGTCTACGCTGATACCCTTGATAATTATGGATGGTTTGAGGGTGCGTGCTGGCTCGGCAGTGACGTCGCTAAATGTGGAGTTGGATTTAGCCAGTGCTGCATCTCGTTGGACAACATTGTCAAACTCGATTCGAACTTTGTTGTTCGAGACAAACTTGGCGGCTGCTGGGGCAAAAGTCATGTCGCGAAAGGAGACAGTGCTTCTCCAGGCCTGTAGAGTTTCCGAAGGGGACTTTACTGGTTTCTTCGAAGTTATTACCATTGCAGGCCTGCTGGATGGGGGGTTTAGGCGTTGGGCGGGACGAGGCTCTTTCACGTTGTTCCGACGCGTCGCAGTCGAAGCTGCTTTACTGGCGTAGGTTTCCGGAGGGTTAGCGGTAATGGGTGCAGCAGTGGGAGCGCGATGGGGACGGACGGTGAGCTCTCCCAGCTCCTCCCGGATGGCTGCTTTAATCACTGCGACTGTTGAGGCGTTGGTGGTGACGTATGCGTCATCGCCGTCGGTCTGTGTGCTGATTGAGCGAGTGTTGAGGTTGCGCAGAGCTGCTTGGCTGAAGGAAAGCCTTCCGGGAGAGTTCGTGTATGGGGCTGCCTCCACGCTTAGTGTCTCGACTTCCCGTATGTAGTCTTGTATGTGGTTGCGCAGGTCGTTGACACATTTGTCGATCGCAACTCTGTTTTGCTTGGTGACACTCTTATTAGCGTGCAGCTGAGTGTGGATTTCATCCAGACTGGGTTTTAATAGCGTCCAGAGGCGAGACGCTCGACCTCCGTCAGCGGAAGTTCCACTGAGCCACAACCTGTCCATCTCGGAGGTTTCCGCAAGGCTCGGGGCATCCGGCGTGAGGTTCGCCGGTGCCGCCCCGAGAGCGGCCCGCTCCGGTGTCCTTTGCAGTGTGGCTACAGGTTTGTCCTGCACTGTGACATGAGGTCTGGGTGACAGTGTGCCAGTCTGGATGAGTTGATCTGCTATTGCGGGAGGAAGCAAGACGTCCGGGCGATTTTCAACGGTGTAGGTGGTGTTGTGTGCGAGACAGACGTCTCCCACTGGTTCTGGTGCAGAAACTTGCATGCCTGGCTCCACTCTTTGGGTTTCTAGGGGTGCCTGTTCGCGCTGTGTTAGCGACTCGCTTGGTACTTGGGCTCCGCGGGCTTTGTGAGGCGATTGGGGAGGTGTTCTGTACATTCCGCATGTGTACATATTAAGAAAATTTAAAAATTAATAATGGGTAAACTATTGCTCTGAAAATTATTGTTAAGGGCTCAAAAAGTAGGTCTTGTTTGGGTTTCTGTTTGTACCAAATTACAGATTTTTATGTCTGTAAATAACGGAGGTATGAATTTATTTCTGTGTACTTTTTAATTTATTGAAAATGTGAATTTGCGGAATGAAACAGCAATTTGTAAGGAAACAGTGTCAATAAAAA